>JARQOD010000245.1:0-121021 GCA_033576555.1 Oophaga sylvatica
CAGCCGAGTCCAGAGCGCACACGAGTGCACAGACACTGGGCAGCCGGTACAGAGCGCACACCGAGTTCACAGACATGGGCAGTCGGAACAGAGCGTCACACGAGTGCACAGGCACTGGGCAGCCGGTACAGAGCGCACACCGAGTGCAGAGACACTGGGCACCCGAGACAGAGCGCACACCGAGTGCACAGACACTGGGCAGCCGAGTACAGAGCCACATCGAGAGAAAGACACTGGGCAGCGAGACAGAGCTCACATCGAGTGCACAGGCACTGGGCAGCCGGTACAGAGCGCACACCGAGTGCACAGACACTGGGCAGCCGAGTACAGAGCGCACACCGAGTTCACAGACACTGGGCAGCCGAGACAGAGCACACACGAGTGCAAGACACTGGGCAGCGAGGACAGAGCTCACATCGAGTGCACAGACACTGGGCAGCCAGGTACAGAGCGCACAACCGAGTTCACAGACACTGGGCAGCCGGAACAGAGCGCACATCGAGTGCACAGACACTGGGCAGCCGGTACAGAGCTACACACGAGTGCACAGACACTGGGCAGCCGGACAGAGCCACACCGAGTGCACAGCACTGGGCAGCCGAGTACAGAGCGCACACCGAGTGCACAGACACTGGGCAGCCGAGACAGAGCTCACATCGAGTGCACAGACACTGGCAGCCGTACAGAGCGCACACGAGTCACAGACACTGGGCAGCCGGTACAGAGCGCACACCGAGTGCACAGACACTGGGAGCCGAGACAGAGCCACACGAGTGCAAGACACTGGGCAGCCGAGTACAGAGCTCACATCGAGTGCACAGACACTGGGCAGCCGGTACAGAGCGCACACCGAGTGCACAGACACTGGGCAGCCGAGAACAGAGCGCACACCGAGTGCACAGACACTGGGCAGCCGGTACAGAGCGCACACCGAGTGACAGACACTGGGCAGCCGAGACAGAGCTCACATCGAGTGCACAGCACTGGGCAGCCGGTACAGAGCGCACACCGAGTGCACAGACACTGGGCAGCCAGTACAGAGCGCACACCGAGTGCACAGACACTGGGCAGCCAGTACAGAGCGCACACCGAGTTCACAGACACTGGGCAGCCGGAACAGAGCGCACACCGAGTGCACAGACACTGGGCAGCCGGTACAGAGCGCACACCGAGAGCAGAGACACTGGGCAGCCGAGACAGAGCTCACACCGAGTGCACAGACACTGGGCAGCCGGTACAGAGCGCACACCGAGAGCAAGACACTGGGCAGCCGAGACAGAGCTCACATCGAGTGCACAGCACTGGGCAGCCGGTACAGAGCGCACACCGAGTGCACAGACACTGGGCAGCCGAGTACAGAGCTCACACGAGTGCACAGACACTGGGCAGCCGGTACAGAGCCACACCGAGTGCACAGACACTGGGCAGCCGAGACAGAGCTCACATCGAGTGCACAGACACTGGGCAGCCGGTACAGAGCTCACATCGAGTGCACAGACACTGGGCAGCCGGTACAGAGCGCACACCGAGTTGCACAGACACTGGGCAGCCGGTACAGAGCGCACACCGAGTGCACAGACACTGGGCAGCCGGACAGAGCTCACATCGAGTGCACAGACACTGGGCAGCCGGTACAGAGCTCACATCGAGTGCACAGACACTGGGCAGCCGGTACAGAGCTCACATCGAGTGCACAGACACTGGGCAGCCGGACAGAGCTCACATCGAGTGCACAGACACTGGGCAGCCGGTACAGAGCTCACATCGAGTGCACAGACACTGGGCAGCCGGTACAGAGCTCACATCGAGTGCACAGACACTGGGCAGCCGGTACAGAGCGCACATCGAGTGCACAGACACTGGGCAGCCGAGACAGAGCTCACATCGAGTGCACAGACACTGGGCAGCCGAGACAGAGCTCACATCGAGTGCACAGACACTGGGCAGCCGGTACAGAGCTCACATCGAGTGCACAGACACTGGGCAGCCGGTACAGAGCGCACACCCGAGTGCACAGACACTGGGCAGCCGAGACAGAGCTCACATCGAGTGCACAGACACTGGGCAGCCGGTACAGAGCTCACATCGAGTGCACAGACACTGGGCAGCCGGTACAGAGCTCACATCGAGTGCACAGACACTGGCAGCCGGTACAGAGCTCACATCGAGTGCACAGACACTGGGCAGCCGGTACAGAGCTCACATCGAGTGCACAGACACTGGGCAGCCGGTACAGAGCTCACATCGAGTGCACAGACACTGGGCAGCCGGTACAGAGCTCACATCGAGTGCACAGACACTGGGCAGCCGGTACAGAGCTCACATCGAGTGCACAGACACTGGGCAGCCGGTACAGAGCTCACATCGAGTGCACAGACACTGGGCAGCCAGTACAGAGCTCACATCGAGTGCACAGACACTGGGCAGCCGGTACAGAGCGCACACGAGTGCACAGACACTGGGCAGCCGTACAGAGCTCACATCGAGTGCACAGACACTGGGCAGCCGGTACAGAGCTCACATCGAGTGCACAGACACTGGGCAGCCGGTACAGAGCTCACATCGAGTGCACAGACACTGGGCAGCCGGTACAGATTATTTCCTGACTGCTAAAATCATAACATGGGTTCAGACAGTTGGGGGAAGGACGTTCTTAGAAGGGGGTCTGTGTCTGACTAACACGTGTTCTGCGAAAAATAGAAAACGGACAATGATCTGGATTTATTTAATTTGAGTATTAAAATTATATGAAGCCAAAAACACAAAAATGTCATAAAGCTGAAAATAACAGAACAAGAAGAAAAAGCTGCAAATTCTAAGAGTGAAACTAAATGATAAATTCTAAAAAATTATAGCACAGATGTCAACCTGTTATTGATAGCCATACACCAGACCTGGGCCACATCCGGCCCACAGGCTGTCCCAATCCGGCCCGAGGACCCAGACAGCCGTGGGGCTGAAGAACAGGCGCAGGGGCCGCATATAGTGTAAGAAAATGCAGATTAATGATGTAACAATCCTACAATGCTCCTCGTTACACACCGCTCACGTCTACGGGGCCTCGGGCCGGATGATAATGAGCGCACACCCGCTGCTGCTCCTCGTTACACACGCTCACGTGTACGGGGCCCCGGGGCCGGATGACAATGAGGCACACCCGCTGCTGCTCCTCGTTACACACCGCTCACGTCTACGGGGCCCGGGCCGGATATAATGAGCGCACACCCGCTGCTGCTCCTCGTTACACACTGCTCACGTCTACGGGGCCCCGGGGCCGGATGATAATGAGCGCACACCCGCTGCTGCTCCTCGTTACACACCGCTCACGTCTACGGGGCCCCGGGCGGATGATAATGAGGGCACACCCGCTGCTGCTCCTCGTTACACACGCTCACGTCTACGGGGCCCCGGGCCGGATGATAATGAGCGCACACCCGCTGCTGCTCCTCGTTACACACCGCTCACGTGTACGGGGCCCCGGGCCGGATGATAATGAGCGCACACCCGCTGCTGCTCCTCGTTACACACCGCTCACGTGTACGGGGCCCGGGCCGGATGAAATGAGCGCACACCCGCTGCTGCTCCTCGTTACACACCGCTCACGTGTACGGGGCCCCGGGCCGGATGATAATGATGCGCCACACCCGCTGTGCTCCTCGTTACACACCGCTCACGTCTACGGGGCCCCGGGCCGGATGATAATGAGCGCACACCCGCTGCTGCTCCTCGTTACACACCGCTCACGTCTACGGGGCCCCGGGCCGGATGATAATGAGCGCACACCCGCTGCTGCTCCTCGTTACACACCGCTCACGTTACGGGGCCCCGGGCCGGATGACAATGAGCGCACACCCGCTGCTGCTCCTCGTTACACACCGCTCACGTTACGGGGCCCCGGGGCCGGATGATAATGAGCGCACACCCGCTGCTGCTCCTCGTTACACACCGCTCACGTGTACGGGGCCCCGGGCCGGATGACAATGAGCGCACACCCGCTGCTGCTCCTCGTTACACACGCTCACGTCTACGGGGCCCCGGCCGGATGATAATGAGCGCACACCCGCTGCTGCTCCTCGTTACACACCGCTCACGTTACGGGGCCCCGGGCCGGATGATAATGAGCGCACACCCGCTGCTGCTCCTCGTTACACACCGCTCACGTGTACGGGGCCCCGGGCCGGATGACAATGAGCGCACACCCGCTGCTGCTCCTCGTTACACACCGCTCACGTGTACGGGGCCCCGGGCCGGATGATAATGAGCGCACACCCGCTGCTGCTCCTCGTTACACACCGCTCACGTGTACGGGGCCCGGGCCGGATGATAATGAGCGCACACCCGCTGCTGCTCCTCGTTACACACCGCTCACGTCTACGGGGCCCCGGGGCCGGATGATAATGAGCGCACACCCGCTGCTGCTCCTCGTTACACACCGCTCACGTTACGGGGCCCCGGGCCGGATGATAATGAGCGCACCCCGCTGCTGCTCCTCGTTACACACCGCTCACGTGTACGGGGCCCCGGGCCGGATGATAATGAGCGCACACCCGCTGCTGCTCCTCGTTACACACCGCTCACGTTACGGGGCCCCGGGCCGGATGAAATGAGCGCACACCCGCTGCTGCTCCTCGTTACACACCGCTCACGTGTACGGGGCCCCGGGCCGGATGATAATGAGCGCACACCCGCTGCTGCTCCTCGTTACACACCGCTCACGTGCTACGGGGCCCCGGGCCGGATGATAATGAGCGCACCCTCCTGTAACCGCCTACGGCCGGGGATAGGACACCCGTGCTCTCTAACCTCATACGGCCGCGGAAGAGAACGTGTCTGTACACGTCACGTCGCCGGCGTGAATAGCGCACACGCTGCGTCTGTACCGCTCATACGGCCCGCGATAAATGAGCCCCTGCGCCTCGTAACATACTACGGCCGGCGATGATAGCACACCTCTGCTCCTTACACACGCCGTAGGCCGGCGGAGAAAGGCCACCTCGCTCTCGTACCTCATCGGCCGGCGGAAGCGCACCGCGCTCGTCACACGCCTTACGGCCGGGTATAGACCGCTCTCTTTCACCTCACTAGGGCCGGCGTGATAGACGCGCGTTACACCCAGAGGCCGGCGGAATAGACACCCTGCTGCCCTACCACTAGTAGGCCGGCGTGAATAGCCACCCGTGTGCTCGTCACGCTCCGTTCGGCCCCGATGAATAGCACCCTGCTGTCGTACCACGCTAGTACGGCCGGATATAGCCCCCCGCTCCGTTACACCCTTACGCCGGCGGATAAGCACCCTGTGCTCCGTAAACCGCTCATCGGGCAATGAGCGCACCTGTGTCGTTCACACGCCGTAGGCCGGCGAGAATGAGCACCGTGTCTCTTACACCCGACGGCCGGAGAAAGCACCGTCGCGTACACCGCTCACGTTCGGCCGGCCGTGAAAGCACCGCTGCTGTCCTACACACTCAGTCGGGCCGCGGTAAAGGCACCGCTGCGTCCGTACACACGCTCTACGGCCGGCGGAGAGCGCAACCGCTGCTTCCGTTCCACCTCGTACGGCCGGGCGTGAAAGCGCAACCGCTGCTGTCCCGTACACAGCTCACGTCGGCCGGCCGGATGAAGCGACCCTGCTGCCCTCGTACACACGCCAGTTAGGCCGGGCCGGATGAAGAGCCACCCCCGCTCTCTGTACACAGTCACGTTGGCCGGCGGATATAATGGCGCACACCCGCTGCTGCTCTTACACCGCTCACGTGTACGGCCGGGCCGGATGAAATGACGCACCCGCTGCTGTCCTCGTTACACACCGCCAGTACGGCCGGCATGAATGAGCACACCGCTGCTGCTCCTGTACACCGCTCAGTACGGGCCGGCGGATAAATAGGCACCCCGCTGCTGCTGTTACACACGCTCAGTACGGCCGCCGGATGAAATGAGCCCACCCTGTGCTCCTCGTTACACACCGCCACGTTACGGCCGGCCGATTAATGAGCGACACCGTGCGCTCGTCAACCTCACGTACGGCCCGGCGATGAATAGGCACCCGCTGCTGCTCTCGTACACACCGCACGTACGGCCGCGATGAAAGACGCACACCCGCTGCTGTCCTCTTACACCGCCTAGCCGAACCGCTGCTCCCTGTTACACACCTCACGTTACGGGGCCCCGGGCCGGATGATAATGAGCCACCGCTGCTGCTCCTCGTACACACCCTCACGTGTACGGGCCCGGGCCGGATGATAATGAGCGCACCCGCTGCTCTGTCACACGCTCACGTGTACGGGGCCCGGGCCGGATGATAATGAGGCAACCCTGCTGTCCTCGTTACCACCGCCACGTACGCGGGCCGGTGAATGAAGACGCGCTCTCCTCGTTCCCTCGTTACACCCGGCCGTGGATCGCCAACGGGCCCCTCGTTACACACCGCTCACGTTACGGCCCCGGGCAGGAGAATGAGCGCCCGCTGCCCTCCGTTACACCGCCCGGTCGGGAAGGCCAACCCCCGCTGCTGCCTCGTTACACACCCCACGTTACGGGGCCCGGGGGATGAATGAGGCACACCCTGCTGCTCCTCGTACCACCTCACGTGTACGGGCCCGGCCGGATAAATGAGCGCACACCCTGCTGCTCCTCGTTACACACCTCACGTTACGGGCCCGGGCGGATGATAATGAGCGCACACCCCTGCTGCTCCTCGTTCAACGCTCACGTTACGGGCCCCGGGCCGATGTAATGAGCACACCCGCGTTCCTCGTTACACACCGCTCCGTTACGGGCCCGGGCCGGAGATAATGAGCCACCGCTGCTGTCCTCGTACACACCGCCGTCGGGCCGGGCGATCAATGGCCCACCGCCTGCCTCGTACCCGCTAGTAAGGGCCCCGGGCCTGTGATAATGAGGCACACCCGCTGTGCCCTCTTACACACCGCTCACGTCTACAGGGCCCGGGCCGGATGAATGAGGCACCCCGCGCTGCCTCGTTACACACTCAGTTACGGGGCCCGGGCGGATGATAATGAGCGCACACCCCTGCTGCTCCTCGTTACACACCGCTCACGTCGGGCCCCGGGCGATGACATGAGGCACCCCGCTGCTGCTCCTCGTTACAACCACGCTACGTGTACGGGCCCGGGCGGATGAAATGAGGCACACCCGTGCTGCTCCTCGTTACACACCGCTCACGTTACGGGGCCCCGGCCGGTGATAATGAGCGCACACCCCGCTGCTCTCCTCGTTACACACCGCTCCTGTACGGGCCCCGGCCGGATGAAATGAGCGCCACCCGCTGCGCTCCTCGTTAACACACCGCTCCGTCTACGGGCCCCGGGCCGATGACAATGAGCGCACACCCGCTGCTGCTCCTCGTTACACACGCTCACGTGTACGGGGCCCCGGGCCGGATGATAATGAGCGCACACCCGCTGCTGCTCCTCGTTACACACCGCTCGACGTCTACGGGGCCCCGGGCCGGATGATAATGAGTGCACACCCGCTGCTGCTCCTCGTTACACATCGCTCACGAGTACGGGGTCCCGGGCCGGATGATAATGAGCGCACACCCGCTGCTGCTCCTCGTTACACACCGCTCACGGTACGGGGCCCGGGCCGGATGAAATGAGTGTCACACCCGCTGCTGCTCCTCGTTACACACCGCTCACGTACAGGGGCCCGGGCCGGATGATAATGAGAGCACACCCGCTGCCGCTCCTCGTTACACACCGCTCACGTTACGGGCCCCGGGCCGGAGACAATGAGCGCACACCCGCTGCTGCTCCTCGTTACACACCGCTCACGTGTACGGGGCCCGGGCCGGATGAAATGAGCGCACATCCCGCTGCTGCTCCTCGTTACACACCACTCACTGTACGGGGCCCCGGCCGGATGATAATGAGCGCACTCCCGCTGCTGCTCCTTCGTTACACACCGCTCACAGTGTACGGGGCCCCGGGCCGGATGAAATGAGCGCACTCCCGCTGCTGCTCCTTGTTACACACCGCTCACGTGTACTATATAAAGGGTAGCACAGTGGTCAGTGGTTAGCACTGTCCTATATATAGGGCAGAATAGTGGCTCAGTGGTTAGCAATGTACTATATATAGGGCTGCAGGGTGGCTCACTCATTAGCACTGTACAATACATAGGGCAGCACATTGGTTCAGTAGTTAGAACTTTAGAGTGGCTCAGTGGTTAGCACTGTACTATATATACAACAGCATGGTGGCTCAGTGATTAGCACTGTACTAAATATAGGGCAGCACGGTGGCTCAGTGGTTAGCACTGTACTATATATAGTGCAGCACGTTGGCTCAGTGGTTAGCACTGTACTATATAAAGGGCAGCACGGTGGCTCAGTGGTTAGCACTGTACTAGATATAGGGCAGCATGGTGGCTCAGTGGTTAGCACTGTACTATATAAAGGGCAACACAGTGGTCAGTGGTTAGCACTGTACTATATATAAGGCAGCACGGTGGCTCAGTGGTTAGCACTGTACTATATAAAGGGCAGCACGGTGGCTCAGTGGTTAGCATTGTACTATATATAGGACAGCACAGTGGTCAGTGGTTAGCACTGTACTATATATATGGCAGCATGGTGGCTCAGTGGTTAGCACTGTACTAAATATAGGGCAGCACGGTGGCTCAGTGGTTAGCACTGTACTATATATAGGGCAGCACGGTGGCTCAGTGGTTAGCACTGTACTATATAAAGGGCAGCACGGTGGCTCAGTGGTTAGCACTGTACTATATATAGGACAGCACAGTGGTCAGTGGTTAGCACTGTACTATATATAGGGCAGCACGGTGGCTCAGTGGTTAGCACTGTACTAGATGTAGGGCAGCACAGTGGTCAGTGGTTAGCACTGTACTATATATAGGGCAGCACGGTGGCTCAATGGTTAGCACTGTACTATATAAAGGGCAGCACAGTGGTCAGTGGTTAGCACTGTACTATATATAGCACAGCACAGTGGTCAGTGGTTAGCACTGTACTATATATATAGCAGCACGGTGGCTCAGTGGTTAGCACTGTACTATATAAAGGGCAGCACAGTGGTCAGTGGTTAGCACTGTCCTATATATAGGGCAGAATAGTGGCTCAGTGGTTAGCAATGTACTATATATAGGGCTGCAGGGTGGCTCACTCATTAGCACTGTACAATACATAGGGCAGCACATTGGTTCAGTAGTTAGAACTTTAGAGTGGCTCAGTGGTTAGCACTGTACTATATATACGACAGCATGGTGGCTCAGTGATTAGCACTGTACTAAATATAGGGCAGCACGGTGGCTCAGTGGTTAGCACTGTACTATATATAGTGCAGCACGTTGGCTCAGTGGTTAGCACTGTACTATATAAAGGGCAGCACGGTGGCTCAGTGGTTAGCACTGTACTAGATATAGGGCAGCATGGTGGCTCAGTGGTTAGCACTGTACTATATAAAGGGCAGCACAGTGGTCAGTGGTTAGCACTGTACTATATATAAGGCAGCACGGTGGCTCAGTGGTTAGCACTGTACTATATAAAGGGCAGCACTGTGGCTCAGTGGTTAGCACTGTACTATATATAGGACAGCACAGTGGTCAGTGGTTAGCACTGTACTATATATATGGCAGCATGGTGGCTCAGTGGTTAGCACTGTACTAAATATAGGGCAGCACGGTGGCTCAGTGGTTAGCACTGTACTATATATAGGGCAGCACGGTGGCTCAGTGGTTAGCACTGTACTATATAAAGGGCAGCACGGTGGCTCAGTGGTTAGCACTGTACTATATATAGGACAGCACAGTGGTCAGTGGTTAGCACTGTACTATATATAGGGCAGCACGGTGGCTCAGTGGTTAGCACTGTACTAGATGTAGGGCAGCACAGTGGTCAGTGGTTAGCACTGTACTATATATAGGGCAGCACGGTGGCTCAGTGGTTAGCACTGTACTATATAAAGGGCAGCACAGTGGTCAGTGGTTAGCACTGTACTATATATAGCACAGCACAGTGGTCAGTGGTTAGCACTGTACTATATATATAGCAGCACGGTGGCTCAGTGGTTAGCACTGTACTATATAAAGGGCAGCACAGTGGTCAGTGGTTAGCACTGTACTATATATAGGACAGCACGGTGGCTCAGTGGTTAGCACTGTACTATATATAAGGCAGCACGGTGGCTCAGTGGTTAGCACTGTACTATATAAATTGCAGCACGGTGGCTCAGTGGTTAGCACTGTACTAGATATAGGGCAGCACGGTGGCTCAGTGGTTAGCACTGTACTATATAAAGTGCAGCACGGTGGCTCAGTGGTTAGCACTGTACTAGATATAGGGCAGCACGGTTGCTCAGTGGTTAGCACTGTACTACATATACGGCAGCACGTGGCTCAGTGGTTAGCACTGTACTATATATAGGGCAGCACATTGGTTCAGTAGTTAGAACTTTAGAGTGGCTCAGTGGTTAGCACTGCAGCCTTGTAGCACATGGGTTCTGGACATGGGTAAGGCGTCTGTATGTTCTCCCCTCCTCAGGCTGATGGGGACAGTGACACAATGCCTGTACAGCGCTGCACAATATATAGGACACAGTACACGTTCTGCACAGTGCCGGGTGGTCGGGTCAGTGACGGGCGAGCTGCGGGCGGACACCTCTCACCCCGGCTGACGTCAGCGCTGCTGAACATGGAGTGAAGGATAATATCTGCACAGGACGGGGGATGTTGATCCTGGCCCCGAACCTCACGTCACCATCCGTCGCGCCCCGTGACCACAACACCTGAAGAAACGCACTGGTGGGACCCTCTGTACCCCCCGTCCATCAGCAGGGGGCGCCACCCCAGCTCTGCCCGCCCGGCCTCACTGCTTATAGTATGTGTCACCAAGTGGCCGCAGGTTCACAGCACAAAGCCAGCCAATCACCCCTAACAAGGGGAATGTGCGCTGTCAGTCACACAGGCTGCTGTCAGTCACACAGGCTGCAGTCAGTCACACAGGCTGCAGTCAGTCACACAGGCTGCTGTCAGTCACACAGGCTGCAGTCAGTCACACAGGCTGCTGTCAGTCACACAGGCTGCTGTCAGTCACACAGGCTGCAGTCAGTCACGTCAGGCCGCTGTCAGTCACACAGCTGCAGTCAGTCACGTCAGGCCGCTGTCAGTCACACAGGCTGCAGTCAGACACATCAGGCCACTGTCAGTCACACAGGCTGCAGTCAGTCACGTCAGGCTGCTGTCAGTCACGTCAGGCTGCTGTCAGTCACGACAGGCTGCTGTCAATCACACAGGCTGCTGTCAGTCACCCAGGCTGCAGTCAGTCACGTCACGCTACTGTCAGTCACACAGGCTGCAGTCAGTCACGTCAGGCTGCTGTCAGTCACCCAGGCTGCAGTCAGTCATGTCAAGCTACTGTCAGTCATACAGGCTGCTGTCAGTCACGTCAGGCTACAGTCAGTCACACAGGCTGCAGTCAGTAACGTCAGGCTGCAGTCAGTCACACAGGCCGCTGTCAGTCACGTCAGGCTGCAGTCAGTCACAAAGGCTGCAGTCAGTCACACAGACTGCAGTCAGTCACGTCAGGCCGCTGTCAGCCACGTCAGGCCGCTGTCAATCACACAGGCTGCAGTCAGTCACGTCAGGCTGCTGTCAGTCACACAGGCTGCAGTCAGTCACACAGGCTGCAGTCAGTCACGTCAGACTGCAGTCAGTCACACAGGCTGCAGTCAGTCACGTCAGCTGCAGTCAGTCACACAGGCCGCTGTCAGTCACACAGGCTGCAGTCAGTCACACAGGCTGCAGTCAGTCATGTCAGGCTGCAGTCAGTCACACAGGCCGCTGTCAGTCACGTCAGGCTGCAGTCAGTCACACAGGCTGCAGTCAGTCACGTCAGGCTGCTGTCAGTCACGTCAGGCTGCAGTCAGTCACGTCAGGCTGCTGTCAGTCACGTCAGGCTGCAGTCAGTCACACAGACTGCAGTCAGTCACGTCAGGCCGCTGTCAGCCACGTCAGGCTGCTGTCAATCACACAGGCTGCAGTCAGTCACGTCAGGCTGCTTTCAGTCACACAGGCTGCAGTCAGTCACACAGGCTGCAGTCAGTCACGTCAGGGTGCAGTCAGTCACACAGCCTGCAGTCAGTCACGTCAGGCTTCTGTCAGTCACACAGGCTGCTGTCAGTCACACAGGCTGCAGTCAGTCACGTCAGGCTGCTGTCAGTCACATCAGGCCGCTGTCAGTCACACAGGCTGCTGTCAGTCACACAGGCTGCAGTCAGTCACATCAGGCTGCTGTCAGTCACACAGGCTGCTGTCAGTCACGTCAGGCTGCAGTCAGTCACACAGGCTGCAGTCAGTAACGTCAGGCTGCAGTCAGTCACACAGGCCGCTGTCAGTCACGTCAGGCTGCAGTCAGTCACAAAGGCTGCTGTCAGTCATGTCAGGCTGCAGTCAGTCACACAGGCCGCTGTCAGTCACGTCAGGCTGCAGTCAGTCACACAGGCTGCAGTCAGTCACGTCAGGCTGCTGTCAGTCACGTCAGGCTGCAGTCAGTCACACAGACTGCAGTCAGTCACGTCAGGCCGCTGTTAGCCACGTCAGGCTGCTGTCAATCACACAGGCTGCAGTCAGTCACGTCAGGCTTCTGTCAGTCACACAGGCTGCTGTCAGTCACACAGGCTGCAGTCAGTCACGTCAGGCCGCTGTCAGTCACATCAGGCCGCTGTCAGTCACACAGGCTGCTGTCAGTCACACAGGCTGCAGTCAGTCACATCAGGCTGCTGTCAGTCACACAGGCTGCAGTCAGTCAAGCCAGGCTGCAGTCAGTCATGTCAGGCTGCTGTCAGTCACGCCAGACTGTGTCAGTCACGCCCGATGAGTTATTGCCCAGGGGTATAGCTTCCAGCCCCAATGTCGTCCCTCCTGGATCTCCCCTTCACTTGATATTATTGAGGAGCCACAGGAACTCAGCCACGAAGTGAAGACCCTGTAACGTTACAGAGTGGGGGGCCGAGTGCTGAGGAGCAGAAAAGCCACCACCGCTCTGCTGATCCCATAACTGCAGAGTCCAGACCCTCCAGGAGCTGCTGCAGCCCTAAGAGAGTCTGTCAGCAGGCTTTTGCAATTTAATCTGTAAGCAGCCTGATAAAGAGCAAAAGAGCCTGATTCCTGCCATGTGTCACTTCCTGGCCTCTGTGCTCTAGTTTCAATACAATCAGTGTTTTATCAGCAGGAGATTATCCCTGCCGGACTAGAAACTGACATGCGCAGCAGTCCAGCTCATCGGTGGAACTCCACCCCCACAACTGATTGGCAGATTGCTGACAATGTACATTGAACTCAAAGCTGTCAATCGGGTGTGGGTGGGATTATACACATGAAGCAGCCAATCAGTGGTTTGGTGGGCTTATACACAGCTCAGCATTTGAGCACTGCTACATCTACAGCAGAGAAACCAGGGATTTTATCAAAGCTGCAGCAAGCGGCCCAGTAAGTGATACATTACTGGAATCAGAGTCTCTGCCCCGACATCATGCTGATCTCAGAATACATATCCCTGTATTTCACGCCATCCATCTTTCTCTCGACTCAGACCATTTTATCTGTCCCTGCTGCCGAAAAACAACCCCACAGCATGATACTGCCACCACCATGTTTCACTGTGGGGATGGTGTTCTTGGGATGATGAGCAATGATGGTTTGGTGCCAGACACAGCGTTTACATTGACGGCCAAAAAGTTCAGTGTTGGTCTCCTCTGACCACAGCACCTTCCTCCATACATTTGGAGAGTTTCTCACGTCTTTTGGTAAACTCAAAACAAGAGGTACAATTTGTGTGTAAGTCAAGGCTTTCTTCTGCCCACTCTCCCATAAAGGCCTCCTCTGTGGAGTGTACGGGTTATTGTGGTGGTATGGACAGATACTCCAGTCTCTGCAGCTCCTTCAGAGTCACCCTTTGGTCTCTGTGCTGCCTCTCTGATTAATGCCCTCCTTGCCCGGGCTGAGAGTTTTGGTGGGCGCCATCTGTTCGCAGGTTTGTTGGGGTACCATGTTCTTCCATTTGAGGATAATAGATTTGATGGTGTTCTGGGGGATCAGAGATTGGGACTTTTTTTTATTTATTTTTTTTATAACCCATCCCTGACTTGTACTTCTCAACAACTTTGTCCCTGACCTGTTTGGAGATCTCCTTAGTCCTCATGGTGTGTTTGGAGATCTCCTTGGTCCTCATGGTGTTGTCTGGAGATCTCCTTGGTTTTCATGCTGTTGTTTGAAAATCTCCTTTGTCTCCATTGTGTTGTTTGGAGATCTCCTTGGTCTTCATGGTAGAGTTTGGAGATTTCCTTGGTCTTCATGGTGTTTGTCTGGAGATCTCCTTGGCCTTCATGGTGTTGTTTGGATAGCTCCGTAGCCTTCAAGGTGTTGTTTGGAGAGCTCCGTAGCCTTCATGGTGTTGTTTAGAGATCTCCTTGGCCTTCATGGTGTTTGTCTGGAGATCTCCTTGGCCTTCATGGTGTTGTTTGGACAGCTCCGTGGCCTTCATGGTGTTGTTTAGAGATCTCCTTGGCCTTCATGGTGTTATTTGGACATCTCCGTGGCCTTCATGGTGTTGTTTGGAGATCTCCGTGGCCTTCGTGGTGTTGTTTGGAGAGCTCCGTAGCCTTCATGGTGTTGTTTGGAGATCTCCTTGGTCTTCATGGTGTTGTTTGGATAGCTCCGTAGCCTTCATGGTGTTGTTTGGAGAGCTCCGTAGCCTTCATGGTGTTGTTTGGAGATCTCCGTGGCCTTCATGGTGTTGTTCGGACATCTCCGCGGCCTTCATGGTGTTGTTTGGAGAGCTCCGTGGCCTTCATGGTGTTGTTTGGAGATCTCCTTTGTCTTCATGGTGTTCTTTGGAGATCTCTGTGGCCTTCATGGTGGTGTTTGGTGATCTCCTTGGTCTTCATGGTGGTGTTTGGAGATCTCCTTGGTCTTCATGGTGTTGTTTGGAGATCTCTGTGGCCTTCATGGTATTGTTTGGAGATCTCTGTGGCCATCATGGTGTTGTTTGGAGATCTCCGTGGCCTTCATGGCGGTGTTTGGAGATCTCCTTGGTCTTCATGGTGGTGTTTTGAGATCTCCTTGGTCTTCATGGTGTTGTTTGGAGATCTCTGTGGCCATCATGGTGTTGTTTGGAGATCCCCGTGGCCTTCATGGTGGTGTTTGCAGATCTCCTTGGTCTTCATGGTGGTGTTTGGAGATCTCCTTGGTCTTCATGGTGTATGTTTGGAGATCTCTGTGGCCATCATGGTGTTGTTTGGAGATCTCTGTGGCCATCATGGTGGTGTTTGGAGATCTCTGTGGCCATCATGGTGTTGTTTGGAGATCTCTGTGGCCATCATGGTGTTGTTTGGAGATCTCCGTGGCCTTCGTGGTGTTGTTTGGAGAGCTCCGTAGCCTTCATGGTGTTGTTTGGAGATCTCCTTGGTCTTCATGGTGTTGTTTGGATAGCTCCATAGCCTTCATGGTGTTGTTTGGAGAGCTCCGTAGCCTTCATGGTGTTGTTTGGAGATCTCCGTGGCCTTCATGGTGTTGTTCGGACATCTCCGCGGCCTTCATGGTGTTGTTTGGAGAGCTCCGTGGCCTTCATGGTGTTGTTTGGAGATCTCCTTTGTCTTCATGGTGTTCTTTGGAGATCTCTGTGGCCTTCATGGTGGTGTTTGGTGATCTCCTTGGTCTTCATGGTGGTGTTTGGAGATCTCCTTGGTCTTCATGGTGTTGTTTGGAGATCTCTGTGGCCTTCATGGTATTGTTTGGAGATCTCTGTGGCCATCATGGTGTTGTTTGGAGATCTCCGTGGCCTTCATGGCGGTGTTTGGAGATCTCCTTGGTCTTCATGGTGGTGTTTTGAGATCTCCTTGGTCTTCATGGTGTTGTTTGGAGATCTCTGTGGCCATCATGGTGTTGTTTGGAGATCCCCGTGGCCTTCATGGTGGTGTTTGCAGATCTCCTTGGTCTTCATGGTGGTGTTTGGAGATCTCCTTGGTCTTCATGGTGTTGTTTGGAGATCTCTGTGGCCATCATGGTGTTGTTTGGAGATCTCTGTGGCCATCATGGTGGTGTTTGGAGATCTCTGTGGCCATCATGGTGTTGTTTGGAGATCTCTGTGGCCATCATGGTGTTGTTTGGAGATCTCCGTGGCCTTCATGGTGGTGTTTGCAGATCTCCTTGGTCTTCATGGTGGTGTTTGGAGATCTCCTTGGTCTTCATGGTGTTGTTTGGAGATCTCTGTGGCCATCATGGTGTTGTTTGGAGATCTCTGTGGCCATCATGGTGGTGTTTGGAGATCTCTGTGGCCTTCATGGTGGTGTTTGGAGATCTCTGTGGCCATCATGGTGGTGTTTGGAGATCTCCTTGGTCTTCATGGTGTCTAGTTAGTGGTGCCTCTTGTTAATGGTGTTGCAACCTCTGTGGCCTTTCAGAAAAGGTAAAGTGTCAGACATGTGACACTTAGATTGCACACAGGGAGACGTCCTGTCACTAAGCATGGGATGCATGAAAGGAGTTGCTTGCACCAGAAATTTCTAGGGGCTTTACCACAAAAGGGGTGAATACATATGCACATGCCAAAGTTTAGCTATTTGATCAGATACATTTTATTTATGCTGATATTTTTTCTCACTTCACCAACTTACTATTCGGTGCTGATGTATCACACACAAATCAGATACAAAAATATTTACACTCAGGTTGTGATGTAACAAAATAGTCAAAAAGCCAAGGGGGGTGAATACTTTCACAAGGCTCTGTATATGATGTATGAAGCTGTGCAGAATGGAGCCAATGTGGCCGACGTTCGCACTGAATATCTGACTTCTTAGGCCGGGTGCACACCGTCAGGAATCGGCAGCGCTATGGACGCAGCACATGTCCGCTGCCGGCTGTAGAGCACAGGCGACTCCTCTGTGAGTTCACCGCGTCCAGTACATTGTACGGGGGAGATTTATATTGCGGAGGTTCCTGTCTGCACACATGCACACATCTGGAGAGACGCTCCGCATGTCCGTCTCCGGGGTGATCCGCGGGCGCCTGTGGACACATAGTGGGCATGGCATTTCTGGAAATCCATCCACTGTGCTGTCACATCCGGGACTTGTGGGTTTGACGCTGCACAAGCACAGAGCGTCCGACCTGCAGCGTTTACTGACCGTGTGCACCTACCTCACAATCAAGAACCTCCGAGATGAGTGCGCTCACCAGCCACAACAAGGATAAAGTGCTATAATGGGACGGGAGGCAGTGCAGGAACACAGCGATCACAGGCGTCCCCGTCCCACCGGATTATGTGTCAGCAGACAGTACCACACAGGATGGGATTAGATACACAGCTCAGCAGACAGTATCACACAGGATAGGATTAGATACACAGCTCAGCAGACAGTACCACACAGGAGGGATTAGATACTACAGCTCAGCAGACAGTATCACACAGGAAGGATTAGATAAAGCTCAGCAGACAGTATCACACAGGATGGTATTAGATACAGCTCAGCAGACAGTATCACACAGGATAGGATTAGATACACGGCTCAGCAGACAGTATCACACAGGAAGGATTAGATACACGCTCAGCAGTCAGTATCACCAGGAGGATTAGATACATGCTCAGCAGACAGTATCACACAGGAAGGATTAGATACACGGCTCAGCAGTCAGTATCACACAGGAGGATTAGATACACGGCTCAGCAGTCAGTATCACCAGTAAGGATTAGATCACGGCTCAGCAGCAGTATCACACAGGAGAGGATTAGATACACGCTCAGCAGTCAGTATCACACAGGATAGGATTAGATACACAGCTCAGCAGTCAGTATCACAAGTAAGGATTAGATCACGGCTCAGCAGTCAGTATCACACAGGAGAGGATTAGATACACGGCTCAGCAGTCAGTATCACACAGGATAGGATTAGATACACAGCTCAGCAGACAGTATCCACAGGATAGGATTAGATACACGCTCAGCGTCAGTATCACACAGGAGAGGATTAGATACACGGCTCAGCATCAGTATCACACAGGTGATCAGTAAAATCTAGCAGAAGTATCACATAGGAGAGGATTATATACAGGTCATATTAGGGATACACAGTATACAGATATACAGAGTATATAGGGGAGGGTATATACATAGTATATACAGGGGAGGGTATATACAGAGTATATACAGGGGAGGGTATATACAGAGTATATACAGGGGAGGGTATATACAGAGTATATACAGGGGAGGGTATATACAGAGTATATACAGGGGAGGGTATATACAGAGTATATACAGGGGAGGGTATATACAGAGTATATACAGGGGAGGTATATACAGAGTATATATGGGGGGGTATATACAGAGTATATAGGGGAGGGTATATACAGAGTATATATAGGGGAGGGTATATACAGAGTATATACAGGGGAGGGTATATACAGATATAACAGGGGAGGGTATATACAGAGTATATACAGGGGAGGGTATATACAGAGTATATACAGGGAGGTATATAGAGTATTAAGGGGGGGTATATACAGAGTATATACAGGGGAGGGTATATACAGAGTATATATAGGGGAGGGTATATACAGAGTATATAGGGGAGGGTATATACAGAGTATATACAGGGGACGGTATATACAGAGTATATATAGGGGAGGGTATATACAGGGTATATACAGGGGAGGGTATATAAAGAGTATACACAGGGGAGGGTATATACAGAGTATATATAGGGGAGGGTATATACAGAGTATATACAGGGGAGGGTATATACAGAGTATATATAGGGGAGGGTATATACAGAGTATATATAGGGGAGGGTATATACAGAGTATATATAGGGGAGGGTATACGGTATACAGGGTAGTGTATATACAGGTATATCAGGGGAGGGTATATACAGAGTATATACAGGGGACGGTATATACAGAGTATATATAGGGGAGGGTATATACAGAGTATACACAGGGGAGGGTATATACAGAGTATATATAGGGGAGGGTATATACAGAGTATATATAGGGGAGGGTATATACAGAGTATATAAGGGGAGGGTATATACAGAGTATATACAGGGGAGGTATATACAGGTATAACAGGGTAGTTTATACAGAGATATATACAGGGGAGGGTATATACAGAGTATATATAGGGGAGGGTATATACAGAGTATATATAGGGGAGGGTATATACAGGGTATATACAGGGGAGGGTATATACAGAGTATATATATAGGGGAGGGTATATACAGAGTATATATAGGGGAGGGTATATACAGAGTATATATAGGGGAGGGTATATACAGAGTATATAAGGGGACGGTATATAAGAGTATATATAGGGGAGGGTATATACAGATTATACAAGGGGAGGGTATATACAGAGTATATATAGGGGAGGGTATATACAGAGTATACACAGGGGAGGGTATATACAGAGTATACACAGGGGAGGGTATATACAGAGTATATACAGGGGAGGGTATATACAGAGTATATATAGGGGAGGGTATATACAGAGTATACAGGGAGGTATATACAGGTAAAAGGGGAGGGTTTACAGAGTAATAGGGAGGTATATACAGAGTTATATGGGGAGGTATTACAGGTTATAAGGGGAGGGTATTACAAGTTATAGGGAGGATATAAGGAGGGTATTACAGGTATATATAGGGAGGGTATATACGAGTATATATAGGGAGGGTATATACAGAGTATATATAGGGAGGGTATATACAGAGTATATATAGGGAGGGTATATACAGAGTATATACAGGGAGGGTATATACAGAGTTATATAGGGGAGGGTATAAGAGTATACAGGGAGGTATATACAGAGTATATAAGGGAGGGTATATACAGGTATATATAGGGGAGGGTATATACAGAGTATATATGGGGAGGGTATATACAGAGTATATACAGGGGGGGTATATACGAGTATATATGGGGAGGGTATATACAGAGTATATAAGGGAGGTATATACAGAGTATATATAGGGGAGGTATATACAGGTTAAAGGGAGGTATATACAGGGTATATAGGGGGGGTATAAGTATAGGGGTATATAAGGTACGGAGGTATTCGGTTACAGGGAGGGTATACAGAGTATAAGGGAGGGTATATACGGATATATAGGAGGGTATACAGAGTTAAGGGGAGTATATACAGTATATATGGAGGAATACAGAGTATATAGGGGGTTAAGGGGGTATACGATATATGGGGGGGTAATACAAGTATATAAGGAGGTAATACAGAGTAATAGGGGGGGTATAACGAGTATAAAGGGGAGGGTATAACAGAGTATATACAGGAGGTATTAAGAGTATATATGGAGTATATACAGGTAAAGGGAGTTATACAAGTATAAGGGAGGGTATATACAGAGTATAAAGGAGGTATATACAATTATAAGGAGGATACAGAGTATATACAGGGGGGGTATATACAAGTTTATAGGAGGTATATACAGAGTATATAGGGTATTACGAGTATATAGGGGGTATAACAGGTATACAGGGAGGGTATATACAGAGTATACAAGGGGAGGGTAATACAGAGATACACAGGGGAGGGTATATACAGGATATATAGGGGAGGGTATATACAGAGTATATATAGGGGAGGTATATACAGAGTATATATAGGGAGGGTATATACAGAGTATAATAGGGAGGGTATATACAGTATATATAGGGGAGGGTATATACAGAGTATATAGGGAGGGTATATACAGAGTATAAAGGGAGGGTATATACAGAGTATATAAGGGGAGGTATATACAGAGTATATAAGGGGAGGTATATACAGAGTTAAAGGGGAGGTATATACAGGTATATATAGGGAGGTATATACAGAGTATAAAGGGAGGGTATATAATAACAGGGGGTATATACAGAGTATACACAGGGGAGGGTATATACAGAGTATATACAGGGTAGGGTATATACAGAGTATATACAGGGGAGGGTATATACAGAGTATATATAGGGGAGGGTATATACAGAGTATATATAGGGGAGGGTATATACAGGGTATATACAGGGGAGGGTATATACAGAGTATACACAGGGGAGGGTATATACAGAGTATATATAGGGGAGGGTATATACAGAGTATATACAGGGGAGGGTATATACAGAGTATATATAGGGGAGGGTATATACAGAGTATATATAGGGGAGGGTATATACAGAGTATACACAGGGGAGGGTATATACAGAGTATATATAGGGGAGGGTATATACAGAGTATATATAGGGGAGGGTATATACAGAGTATATATAGGGGAGGGTATATACAGAGTATATATAGGGGAGTGTATATACAGAGTATATATAGGGGAGGGTATATACAGAGTATATATAGGGGAGGGTATATACAGGGTATATATAGGGGAGGGTATATACAGAGTATATATAGGGGAGGGTATATACAGAGTATATACAGGGGAGGGTATATACAGAGTATATATAGGGGAGGGTATATACAGAGTATATATAGGGGAGGGTATATACAGAGTATATATAGGGGAGGGTATATACAGAGTATATATAGGGGAGGGTATATACAGGGTATATACAGGGGAGGGTATATACAGAGTATATATAGGGAAGGGTATATACAGAGTATACACAGGGGAGGGTATATACAGAGTATATATAGGGGAGGGTATATACAGAGTATATATAGGGGAGGGTATATACAGAGTATATATAGGGGAGGGTATATACAGAGTATATATAGGGGAGGGTATATACAGAGTATATATAGGGGAGGGTATATACAGAGTATATACAGGGGAGGGTATATACAGGGTATATACAGGGGGGTATATACAGAGTATATATAGGGGAGGGTGCATACAGAGTATATATAGGGGAGGGTATATACAGAGTATATATATAGGGGAGGGTATATACATGGTATACACAGGGGGGGTATATACAGAGTATATATAGGGGAGGGTGCATACAGAGTATATATAGGGGAGGGTATATACAGAGTATATATATAGGGGAGGGTATATACATGGTATACACAGGGGAGGGTATATACAGAGTATACACAGGGGAGGGTATATACAGAGTATATATAAGGGGAGAGTATATACAGAGTATATATAGGGGAGGGTATATACAGAGTATATATAGGGGAGGGTATATACAGAGTATATACAGGGGAGTGTATATACAGAGTATATATAGGGGAGGGTATATACAGAGTATATACAGGGGAGGGTATATACAGGGGAGGGTATATACAGAGTATACACAGGGGAGGGTATATACAGAGTATATATAGGGGAGGGTATATACAGGGTATATACAGGGGAGGGTATATACAGGGGAGGGTATATAGTTGCAGACAGTTCCCAGCATACAGTGTAACCATTAGTGGGGGGGCAGGAAGTGCGGGGTTAACCCCTTGAGCCCTGGCTTTGGCTTTTATTTACTTTCCCCTTTTCTCGCCGTCCTGATCTCCACATGTTCAGACTGAAAGAGCAACATTTACTCACGGCCTCTGCGTCCGCAGGGATCGGGAACCTCACAAGACACAGAGCTCGTTATTCTCTCAGCCAAACGAGGGGAATGTTCCGTCCTCAGCCCCGCTCCAAAAATACTGCGGGGGCGGCGAGGGGAGCGAGACCCCACAACTGCCAGTCATTGTCATCTGCTCAGCTGCGCCCCCACAGGTCAGTGCACCCCCACCAGGCCCCCAAAAGTCAGTGCACCCCCCACCATGCCCCCAAAGGTCAGTGCACCCTCCACCATGCCCCCACAGGTCAGTGCACCCCCACCAGGACCCCACAGGTCAGTGCACCCCCCACGACCAGGTCAGACCCCACCAGGACCCAAAAGTCAGTGCACCCCCCCACCATGCCCCCAAAGGTCAGTGCACCCCCCACCATGCCCCCACAGGTCAGTGCACCCCCCACCAGGACCCCAAAAGTCAGTGCACCCCTACCATGCCCCCAGAGGTCAATGCACCCCCACCATGCCCCCACAGGTCAGTGCACCCCACCATGCCCCCACAGGACAGTGCACCCCCACCATACCCCACAAGTCAGTGCACCCCACCATGCCCCCACAGGTCAGTGCACCCCCCACCATGCCCCCAAAGGTCAGTGCACCCCCCACCAATGCCCCCACAGGTCAGTGCACCCCCACCATGCCCCCAGAGGTCAGTGCACCCGAACCATGCCCCCACAAGTCAGTGCACCCCCACCATGCCCCCAGAGGTCAGTGCACCCTCACCATGCCCCACAGGTCAGTGCACCCCCACCATGCCCCCAAAGGTCAGTGCACCCCCACCATGCCCCCACAGGTCAGTGCAACCCCACCATGCCCCCACAGGTCAGTGCACCCCCACCAGGCCCCCAAAAGTCAGTGCACCCCCCACCATGCCCCCACAGGTCAGTGCACCCCCACCATGCCCCAGAGGTCAGTGCACCCCCACCATGATCCCAAAGGTCAGTGCACCCCCACCATGCCCCCACAAGTCAGTGCACCCCCACCATGCCCCCAGAGGTCAGTGCACCCCCACCATGCCCCCACAGGTCAGTGCACCCCCACCATGCCCCCAAAGGTCAGTGCACCCCCACCATGCCCCCACAGGTCAGTGCAACCCCACCATGCCCCCACAGGTCAGTGCACCCCCACCAGGCCCCCAAAAGTCAGTGCACCCCCCACCATGCCCCCACAGGTCAGTGCACCCCCACCATGCCCCCACAGGTCAGTGCACCCCCACCATGCCCCCAAAGGTCAGTGCACCCCACCATGCCCCCAGAGGTCAGTGCACCCCCATCATGCCCCCACAGGTCAGTGCACCCCCCCATGCCCCTACACGTCAGTGCACTCCCACCATGCCCCCACAGCTCAGTGCACCCCCACCATGCCCCCACAGGTCAGTGCACCCCCACCATGCCCCCAAAAGTCAGTGCACCCCCACCATGCCCCCACAGGTCAGTGCACCCCCAACATGCCCCACAGGTCAGTGCACCCCCACCATGCCCCCACAGGTCAGGGCACCCCCACCATGCCCCCACAGGTCAGTGCACCCCAACCATGCCCCCACAGGTCAGTGCACCCCCACCATGCCCCCACAGGTCACTGCACCCCCACCATGCCCCCACAGGTCAGTGCCCCCCAACATGCCCCTACACGTCAGTGCACCCCCACCATGCCCCCACAGGTCAGTGCACCCCCACCATGCCCCCAAAGTCAGTGCACCCCCACCATGCCCCCACAGGTCAGTGCACCCCCAACATGCCCCACAGGTCAGTGCACCCCCATCATGCCCCACAGGTCAGTGCACCCCCACCATGCCCCCACAGGTCAGTGCACCCCCACCATGCCCCCACAGGTCAGTGCACCCCCACCATGCCCCCACAGGTCAGTGCACCCCACCATGCCCCCACAGGTCAGGGCACCCCCACAGGTCAGTGCACCTCCACCATGCCCCCACAGGTCAGTTCACCCCACCATGCCCCCACAGGTCAGTGCACCCCCACAGGTCAGTGCACCCCCACCATGCCCCCACAGGTCAGTTCACCCCCACAGGTCAGGGCACCCCCACCATGCCCCCACAGGTCAGTGCACCCCCACATGCCCCCACAGGTTAGTGCACCCCCCACCATGCCCCCACAGGTCAGTGCACCCCACCATGCCCCACAGGTCAGGGCACCCCCAACATGCCCCCACAGGTCAGTGCACCCCCACCATGCCCCCACAGGTCAGGTCACCCCCACCATGCCCCCACAGGTCAGTGCACCCCCAACATGCCCCCACAGGTCAGTGCACCCCCAACATCCCCACACAGGTCAGTGCACCCCCACCATGCACCAAAAGGTCAGGGCACCCCCAACATGCCCCCACAGGTCAGTGCACCCCCACCATGCCCCCACAGGTCAGTGCACCCCCCACCATGCCCCCACAGGTCAGTGCACCCCACCATGCCCCCACAGGTCAGGGCACCCCCACAGGTCAGTGCACCCACACCATGCCCCCACAGGTCAGTTCACCCCACCATGCCCCCACAGGTCAGTGCACCCCCACAGGTCAGTGCACCCCCACCATGCCCCCACAGGTCAGTGCACCCCCCACCATGCCTCCAAAAGTCAGTGCACCCCCCACCATGCCCCCACAAGTCAGTGCACCCCCACTATGCCCCCACAAGTCAGTGAACCCCCACCACACCCCCAAAAGTCAGTGCACTCCCAACATGTCCCCACAAATCAGTGCGCATCCCACCATGCCCCACAAAAGTCAGTGTGCCCCCACCATTCCCCCAAAAGTGCACCCCCCACCATGCACCCAAAAGTCAGTGCACCCCCCACATGCCCCCAAAAGTCAGTGCGCCCCCCACCATGCAACCAAAAATCAGTGTGCCTCCTACCATGCCCCCACAAGTCAGTTCGCCCCCCACATGCCCCCACAGGTCAGTGCACTCCCCACCATGCAATCAAAAGGCAGTGCGCCCCCACCATGCCCCCAAAAGTCAGTGTGCCCCCCACCATGCCCACAAAAGTCAGTGTGCCCCCCACCATGCCCCCACAACTCTGTTCGCCCCCCACCATTCCCCCAAAAGTCAGTGCACCCCCACCATGCACCCAAAAGTCAGTGCACCCCCCCACCATGCCCCCAAAACTCAGTGCGCCCCCACCATGCAACCAAAAATCTGTGCGCCCCCAACATGCCCCCACAAGTCAGTGCACCCCCAACATGTCCCAAGTCAGTGCGCATCCCACCAAGCACCCAAGTCAGTGCGCCCCTCACCATGCCCCAAAGTCAGTGCGCCCCCCACCATGCTCCCAAAAGTTAGTGCACCCACCACAAGTCATTGCACCCCCCATTCCCTCACAAGTTAGTGCACCCCCACCATGCCCCCAAAAGTCAGTGCTCCCCCACCATTCCCATACAAGTCAGTGCACCCCCAACGAGATCCTACAAGTTACAGGACTCCCCACTACGCCCTACAAGTCATTGCACCCACCACTATGTACCCACAAGTCAATGTACTCCCATCATGCCCTCACAACGCTGTAATAATACCGCTATACAGAGCTGTGATAGAAGTGTTATCTCACACATTACCGTCACACAGTGCTATAATACTGACTACGACATGTACAGAGCAGTATAATACTGTACAAGTGATGCAACAGCTTAAAGTGTTATTACTTTGTCACAGTTAATACTGACTCAGTAATATGTACAGGCTATATCGTAAGCTGTATATGCTATACAGAGTGATGATTTATCTCACACATTACCGTCACACAGTGCTATAATACTGACATACAGGTATAATACTGTACAGAGCAGTAATAATACTGTACACAATGCTGTAATAATACCGCTATACAGAGTTGTGATAGAAGTGTTATCTCACACATTACCGTCACCAGGCTATAATACTGACATACAGGTATAATACTGTACAGAGCAGTAATAATACTGTACACAATGCTGTAATAATACCGCTATACAGAGCTGTGATAGAAGTGTTATCTCACACATATACCGTCACACAGTGCTATAATACTGACATACAGGTATAATACTGTACAGAGCAGTAATAATACTGTACACAATGCTGTAATAATACCGCTATACAGAGCTGTGATAGAAGTGTTATCTCACACATTACCTCACACAGCGCTATAATACTGACATACAGGTATAATACTGTACAGAGCAGTAATAATACTGTACACAATGCTGTAATAATACCGCTATACAGAGCTGTGATAGAAGTGTTATCTCACACATTACCGTCACACAGTGCTATAAATACTGACATACAGGTATAATACTGTACAGAGCAGTAATAATACTGTACACAATGCTGTAATAATACGCTATACAGGGCTGTGATAGAAGTGTTATCTCACACATTACAGTCACACAGCGCTATAATACTGACATACATGGTATAATACTGTACACAGTAGCTAAATAATACCGCTATACAGAGCTGTGATAGAAGTGTTATCTCACACAATTACCGTCACACAGTGCTATAATACTGACATACAGGTATAATACTGTACAGAGCAGTAATATTACTGTACACCAATGCTGTAATAATACCGCTATACTGAGCTGTGATAGAAGTGTTATCTCACACATTACGGTCACACGGCGCTATAATACTGACATACAGGTATAATACTGTACAGAGCAGTAATAATAACTGTACACAATGCTGTAATAATACCGCTATACAGAGCTGTGATAGAAGTGTTATCTCACACATTACCGTCACACAGTGCTAATAGATACATGTACAGAGCAGATACTGTACAGAGCAGTAATAATACTGTACACATGCTGTAATATACCGCTATACAGAGCTGTGATAGAATGTTATCTCACACATTACCGTCACACAGTGCTATAATACTGACATACAGGTATAATACTGTACAGAGCAGTAATAATACGTACCATGCTATAATACCGCTATACAGAGCTGTGATAGAAGTGTTATCTCACACATTACCGTCACACAGCGCTATAATACTGACATACAGGTATAATACTGTACAGAGCAGTAATAATACTGTAACAATGCTGTAATAATACCGCTATACAGGCTGTGATAGAAGTGTTATCTCACACATTACCGTCACACAGTGCTATAATACTGACATACAGGTATAATACTGTACAGAGCAGTAATAATACTGTATACATGCTGTAATAATACCGCTATACAGGTTGTGATAGAAGTGTTATCTCACACATTACGTCACACAGTGCTATAATACTGACATACAGGGTGATTACTCACACATTACCGCACACAGCGCTATAATACTGACATACAGGTATAATACTTACAGAGCAGTAATAATACTGTACACATGCTGTAATAATACCGCTATACAGAGCTGTGATAGAAGTGTTATCTCACACATTACCGTCACACAGTGCTATAATACTGACATACAGTATAATACTACAGAGCAGTAATAATACTGTACACATGCTGTATAATACCGCTATACAGAGCTGTATAGAAGTGTTATCTCACACATTACCGTCACACAGTCTATAATATGACATACAGGTATAATACTGTACAGAGCAGTAATAATACTGTACACAATGCTGTAATAATACCGCTATACAGGCTGTGATAGAAGTGTTATCTCACACATTACGTCACACAGCGCTATAAATACTGACATACAGGTATAATACTGTACAGAGCAGTAATAATACTGTACACAAGCTGTAATAAACCGCTATACAGAGCTGTGATTCTCACACATTACGTCACACAGTGCTATAATACTGACATACAGGTATAATACTTCAGCGTAATAATACTGTACATGCGTAAATACCGCTAACAGTTGATAGAAGTTTATCTCACACTTACCTCACACAGGCATAATACTGACATACAGGTATAATAGTACGAGCAGTAATAATACTGTAACAATGCTGTAATACGCTATAGGCTGTGATAAGTGTTATCTCACACATTACCGTCACACAGGCTTAAACTGACATACAGGTATAATACTGTAAGACAGAATAATACTGTACACAATGCTGTATAAACGTATACGAGCTGTGTAGAAGTTACTCACAATTACGTACACGGCTATAATACTACATACAGGTATATACGTACAGAGCAGTAATAATACGTACCATGCTGAATAATACGCTTACAGTGTGATAGTGTTATCTCACACATTACCGTCACACAGTGCTATATACTACTACAGTATAATACTTACAGGCAGTAATAATACTGTACACATGCTGTAATAATACCGCTAACGGCTTGATAGAAGTGTTATCTCACACATTACCTCACACAGGCTATAATACTGACATACAGTAAATACTGTACAAAGCAGTAATAATACTGTACACAATGCTGTAATAAACCGCATACAGGCTGTGATAGAAGTGTTATCTCACACATTACGTCACACAGGCTATAATACTGACTACAGTAACGTACAGCATATAATATACCGCTGTAAAAACCGTATAAGTGTATCTCACACATTACCGTCACACAGGCTAAATACTGACATACAGTAAATACTGTACAGGCATAATAATATGTACACATCTGTAATAATACGCTATACAGGCTGATAGAATGTTATCCACACATTACCTCACACAGTGCTATAACGACATACAGTATATACTACAAGCATAATAAACTTACAATGCTGTAATAAACCATACAGAGCTGATAGAAGTTTACTCACACATTACCTCACACAGGCTATAATACGACATACAGATAATACTTACAAACAGTAATAATACTGTACACAGTGCTGAATAATACCGCTAACAGGCTGTGATAGAAGTTATCTCACACATACCGTCACCAGCTATATCTGACATACAGTATAATACTGTACAGAGCATAATATACGTACAAAGCTGTAATAATACCGCTATAACAGTGTGATAGAAGTGTTATCTCACACATACCGTCACACATGCTATAATACTGACATACAGTATAATACTGTACAAGCAGTAATAATATGTACACATGCTGTAATAATACCGCTATACAAGCTGATAGAAGTGTTATCTCACACATTACCGTACACACGCTATAATACTGACATACAGTATAATACTGTACAGAGCAGTAATAATACTGTACACAGCTGTATAATACCGCTATACAGGCTGGATAGAAGTGTTATCTCACACATTACCGTCACAACAGGCTATAATACTGACATACAGGTATAATACTGTACAGAGCAGTAATAATACTGTACACAATGCTGTAATAATACCGCTATACAGGCTGTGATAGAAGTGTTATCTCACACATTACCGTCACACAGCGCTATAATACTGACATACAGGTATAATATTGTACAGAGCAGTAATATTACTGTACACAATGCTGTAATAATACCGCTATACAGGGCTGTGATAGAAGTGTTATCTCACACATTACCGTCACACAGCGCTATAATACTGACATACAGGTATAATACTGTACAGAGCAGTAATACTGTACATAATGCTGTACTAATACCGCTATATAGAGCTGTGATAGAAATGTTATCTCACACATTACCGTCACACAGTGCTATAATACTGACATATACAGGTATAATACTGTACAGAGCAGTAATAATACTGTACATAATGCTGTAATAATACCGCTATACGGAGCTGTGATAGAAGTGTTATCTCACACATTACCGTCACACAGTGCTATAATACTGACATACAGGTATAATACTGTACAGAGCAGTAATAATACTGTACATAATGCTGTAATAATACCGCTATATAGAGCTGTGATAGAAGTGTTATCTCACACATTACCGTCACACAGCGCTATAATACTGACATACAGGTATAATACTGTACAGAGCAGTAATAATACTGTACACAATGCTGTAATAATACCGCTATACAGAGCTGTGATAGAAGTGTTATCTCACACATTACCATCACACAGCGCTATAATACTGACATACAGGTATAATACTGTACAGAGCAGTAATAATACTGTACACAATGCTGTAATAATACCGCTATACAGAGCTGTGATAGAAGTGTTATCTCACACATTACCGTCACACAGCGCTATAATACTGACATACAGGTATAATACTGTACAGAGCAGTAATAATACTGTACACAATGCTGTAATAATACCGCTATACAGAGCTGTGATAGAAGTGTTATCTCACACATTACCGTCACACAGTGCTATAATACTGACATACAGGTATAATACTGTACAGAGCAGTAATAATACTGTACACAGTGCTGTAATAATACCGCTATACAGAGCTGTGATAGAAGTGTTATCTCACACATTACCGTCACACAGCGCTATAATACTGACATACAGGTATAATACTGTACAGAGCAGTAATAATACTGTACACAATGCTGTAATAATACCGCTATACAGAGCTGTGATAGAAGTGTTATCTCACACATTACCGTCACACAGTGCTATAATACTGACATACAGGTATAATACTGTACAGAGCAGTAATAATACTGTACACAATGCTGTAATAATACCGCTATACAGAGCTGTGATAGAAGTGTTATCTCACACATTACCGTCACACAGCGCTATAATACTGACAGAGCAGTAATAATACTGTACACAGTGCTATAATAATACCGCTATACAGTGTCGCAGCACCTAACCGCCGCACACTACCAGTTCCAGAGTAACTCTCTCCATATTCACCGTGTCTTCTCAGCTTTGTATTAAACCATAGTCGGACAGATGACCGGTGACCAGAACCAGGACGGGGACAAGAAACACAACAAAGAAGAAGAGAAGGAACCGGAGAAGTCAGAGCAACGGAAGAGTGTAAAATAACCTGCAATAATCAGTACCGGTAATGACATCATCAATGTCCAGAACCATCAATGTCCAGAACCATCAGTGTCCAGAACAATCAATGTCCAGAACCATCAATGTCCAGAACCTTCAATGTCCAGAACCATCAATGACCAGAACAATAAATGTCCAGAACCATCAATGTCCAGAACCATCAATGTCCAGAACCTTCAATGTCCAGACCCATAAATGTCCAGAACCTTCAATGCCCACAACAATCAATGTCCAGAACAATCAATGTCCAGAACCTTCAATGTCCAGAACCATAAATATCCAGAACCTTCAATGTCCAGAACCTTCAATGTCCAGAACCATCAATGTCCAGAACCATCAATGACCAGAACAATAAATGTCCAGAACCATCAATGTCCAGAACCATCAATGACCAGAACAATAAATGTCCAGAACCATCAATGTCCAGAACCATCAATGTCCAGAACCTTCAATGTCCAGACCCATAAATGTCCAGAACCTTCAATGCCCACAACAATCAATGTCCAGAACAATCAATGTCCAGAACCTTCAATGTCCAGAACCATAAATATCCAGAACCTTCAATGTCCAAAACCTTCAATGTCCAGAACCATCAATGTCCAGAACCTTCAATGTCCAGAACCATCATGTCCAGAACCCTCAATGTTCAGAACCATCAATGTCCAAACCATCAATGTCCAGAACCTTCAATGTCCAGACCCATCAATGTCCAGAACCTTCAATGCCACAACAATCAATGTCCAAAACCCATTAATGTCCAGAACCATGAATGTCCAGAACCATAAATGTCCAGACCCATCAATGTCCAGAACCATATTGTCCAGAACAATCATTGTCCAGACCCATCAATGTCCAGAACCATCAATTGTCCAGAACCATCAATGTCCAGGACCCATCAATGTCCAGAACCATGAATGTCCAGAACCATGAATGTCCAGAACCATGAATGTTCAGGACCATCAATGTCCAGACCCATCAATGTCTAGAACCATCATTGTCCAGAACCATCAATCTCCAGAACCATCAATCTCCAGAACCATCAATTTCCAGACCCATCAATGTCCAGAACCATCAGTGTCCAGAACCATCATGTCCAGAACCATCATTGTCCAGACCCTTCAATGTCCAGAACCATCAATGTCCAGGACCATCAATGTCCAGAACCATCAATGTCCAGAACCATCAATGTCCTGACCCATCAATGTCCAGAACCATCCATGCCCTAGACCATCATGTCCAGAAACTTCAATGTCCAAACCATCAATATCCAAACCTTCATGTCCAGAACAATCAATGTCCAGAACAATCAATGTCCAGAACATCAATGTCCAGAACAATCAATGTCCAGAACCTTCAATGTCCAGAACCATCAATGGCCAGAACCTTCAGTGTCCAGAACATCAATGTCCAGAACTTTCAATGTCCAGAACCTTCAATGTCCAGAACAATCAATGTCCAGAACCTTCAATGTCCAGACACATCATTGTCCAGAACCTTCAATGTCCAGAACCATCAATGTCCAGTACCTTCAATTGTCTCCAGAACCATCAATGTCCAATAACAATCAATGTCCAGAACCTTCAATGTCCAGAACCATCAATGTCGCAAACGCTTCATGTCCCAGAAACCTCATTCAACTCATGTAACAGTCCAGAACATAATCATGTCCAGAAACCTTCAATGTCCAAACCATGAATGTCCAGAACCATGAATGTCCAGAACCATGAATGTTCAGGACCATCAATGTCCAGACCATCAATGTCTAGAACCATCATTGTCCAGAACCATCAATCTCCAGAACCATCAATGTCCAGAACCATCAATTCCAGACCCATCAATGTCCAGAACCATCATGTCCAGAACCATCAATGTCCAGAACCATCATTGTCCAGAACCTTCAATGTCCAGAACCATCAATGTCCAGGACCATCAATGTCCAGAACCATCAATGTCCAGAACCATCAATGTCCTGAACCAAATCAATGTCCAGAACCATCCATGTACAGAACCAACCATTGTCCAGAACCTTCAATGTCCAGACCCATCAATGTCCAGACACATCAATGTCCAGAACCATCAATGTCCAGAACCATCAATGTCCAGAACCATCAATGTCCAGAACCATAAATGTCCAGAACCATCAATATGCAGAACCATGAATGTCCAGAACCATCAATGTCCAGAACCATCAATATCCGGAACCATCAATATCCAGAACCATCAATTTCCAGAACCATGAATGTCTAGAACCATGAATGTCCAGAACCATCAATGTCCAGACCCATCAATGTCCAGAACCATCAATGTCCAGAACCATCAATGTCCAGAACCTTCAATGTCCAGATCTATGAATGTCCAGAACCTTCAATGTCTACAACAATCAATGTCCAGAACCATCAATGTCCAGACCCATTAATGTCCAGAACCTTCAATGTCCACAACCATCAATGTCCACAACCATCAATGTCCAGATCTATGAATGTCCAGAACCATCAATGTCCAGAACCATCAATATCCAGATCTATGAATGTCCGGCACCATTAATGTAAAGAAGAATTAATATCCACATCCATCAATGTACAGAACCATCAAAATCCAGATCCATCAGTGTCCACATACATCAATCTCCAGATCCATTAATGTCCAGAACAAACAATTCGCAGAACCATCAATGTCCACAACCGTTAATACAAAGAACAATCAATATTTAGATCCATCAATGTCCAAAACCATCAATATCCAGATCTATCAATGAACAGAACCATCAGTGTCCAGATACATCAATGTCCATAACAAACAATTCCCAGAACCATCAATGTCTAGAACCATAAAAATCCAGAACCATTAATGTACAGAAACCTCAACATTAAGAACAAAATGTCCAGAACAATCAATATCCAGAAGTATCAATGTCCGGAAACATCAGTGTTCAGACCCGTCAATATACAAAACCATCAATGTGCAGAACTGTAAATATTCAGATCTATCAAAGTCCAAAACCAGCAATGTCCAGAACTATCCATGTCCAGAACCAGCAATTTCTAAAATCATCAATGTCCAGAACCATCGAAATCCAGATGCACCAATTTCCAGAACCATCAATGTAAATTGATGCACAAAACCATTAATGTACAGAACGATTAATGCCCAGAACCATCAGTATCCAGATCATCAGCATCCAGATCCATTAATGCCCAGAACCAACAATTACCAGAACCATCAATGTCCAGAATATCAATATCTGGATCCAAAGTTCAGAAACAATACCAAGAATCAATGTCCAGAACCATCAAAATCCAGATCCATCAGTGTCCAGATACATCAATGTCCAGAACCAACAATTCCCAGAACCATCAATGTCCACAATCGTTAATATAAAGAACAATCAATAATTAGATCCATCAATGTCCAGAACCATCAATATCCAGATCAATGTCCAGATCCATTCATGTCCAGAACCAACAATACCCAGAACCATCAATATAAAGATCTATCAATGTCCAGAACCATCAATATCCAGATATATGAATGTCCAAAATTATCAATGTCCAAAACAATCAATGTACAGAACCATCAAAATCCAGATCAATCAATGTCAAGAACAATCAATATTTAGATCAATCAATGTCCAGACCCATCAATGTCCAGAACCATCAATGTCCAGAACTATCAATGTCCAGAACCTTCAATGTCCAGATCTATCAATATCCAGATATATGAATGTCCAAAATTATTAATGTCCAAAACCATCAATGTACAGAACTATCAAAAGTCGGATCCATCAATATCCAGATCAATGTCCAGATCCATTCTTGTCCAGAACCAACAATACCCAGAACCATCAATATAAAGATCTATCAATGTCCAGGACCATCAATATCCAGATATATGAATGTTCAAATCCATCAATGTCCAAAACAATTAATGTACAGAACCATCAATGTACAGAACCATCAAAATCTAGATCAATCAATGTCAAGAACAATCAATATCCAGATCCATCAATGAATAGAAACCATCAAAATCCAGATCCATCAGTGTCCAGATACATCAATGTCCAGAACAAACAATTCCCAGAACCATCTATGTCCACAACCGTTAATATAAAGAACAATCAATATTTAGATCCATCAATGTCCAAAACCATCAATATCCAGATCAGTCAATGTCCAGATCCATTCATGTCCAGGACCAACAATTACGAGAACCATAAATATCTAAATCCATCAAAGTCCAGAAACAACAATACCGAGAACCATCAATGTCCAGAACCATCAATGTACAAAACCATCAATGTCCAGAACCATCCAAATCCAGAACCATCAATATCCAGATCCATCAATGTTGAGAACCATCAATGTAAATTGATGCACAAAACCATTAATGTATAGAACGATTAATGTCCAGAACCAACAATTCCCAGAACCATCAATATCCAGAACATCAATATCTAGATCCAAATTTAAGAAACAGCAATACCAAGAACCAATGTCCAGAATCTTCAATATCCAAATCCATCAGTGTCCAGAACAAACAATTCCCAGAACCATCAATGTCCACAACCGTTAATATAAAGAACAATCAATAATTAGATCAATCAATGAACAGAACCATCAACATCCAAATCCATCAGTGTCCAGATCAATCAATGAACAGAACCATCAATGTCCAGATCCATTCATGTCCAGAGCCAACAATACCCAGAACCATCAATATAAAGATCTATCAATGTCCAGAACCATCAATGTCCAGAACTATCAATGTCCAGAACCATCAATATCCAGATCTATCAATATCCAGATATATGAATGTCCAAAATCATCAATGTCCAAAACCATCAATGTCCAAAACCATCAATGTACAGAACCATCAAAAGTCGGATCCATCAATATTTAGATCCATCAATGTCCAAAACCATCAATATCCAGATCAGTCAATGTCCAGATCCATTCATGTCCAGGACCAACAATTCCCAGAACCATCAATATCTAGATCCATCAAAGTCCAGAAACAACAATACTGAGAACCATCAATGTCCAGAACCGTCAATGTACAGAATAGTAAATATTTAGATCCATCAATGTCGAGAACCATCAATGTCCAGAACCATCAATGTCCAGAACCATCAATGTCCAGAACCATCAATGTCCTGACCCATCAATGTCCAGAACCATCCATGTACAGAACCACCATTGTCCAGAACCTTCAATGTCCAGAACCATCAATATCCAGAAACTTCAATGTCCAGAAACATCAATGTCCTGAACAATCAATGTCCAGAACCTTCAATGTCCAGAACCATCAATGGCCAGAACCTTTAATGTCCAAAACCATCAATGTCCAGAACCTTCAATGTCCAGAACAATCAATGTCCAGAACCTTCAATGTCCAGACACATCATTGTCCAGAACCTTCAATGTCCAGAACCATCAATGTCCAGTACCTTCAATGTCCAGAACCTTCAATGTCCAGAACAATTAATGTCCAGAACCTTCAATGTCCAGAACCATCAATGTCCAGAACCTTCACTGTCCAGAACCATCAATGTCCAGAACAATCAATGTCCGGAACCTTCAATGTACACAACAATCAATGTCCAGATCTATGAATGTCCAGAACTATCAATGTCCAGAACATCAATGTCCTGAACAATCAATGTCCAGAACCTTCAATGTCCAGAACCATCAATGGCCAGAACCTTCAATGTCCAGAACCATCAATGTCCAGAACCTTCAATGTCCAGAACAATCAATGTCCAGAACCTTCAATGTCCAGAACCATCAATGTCCAGAACCTTCACTGTCCAGAACCATCAATGTCCAGAACAATCAATGTCCGGAACCTTCAATGTACACAACAATCAATGTCCAGATCTATGAATGTCCAGAACCATCAATGTCCAGAACCATCATTGTCCAGAACCTTCAATGTCCAGAACCATCAATATCCAGAACCTTCAATGTCCAGAACCATCAATGTCCAGAGCAATCAATGTCCAGAACCATCAATGTCCAGAAAAATCAATGTCCAGAACCTTCAATGTCCAGAACCATCAATGGCCAGAACCTTCAATGTCCAGAACCATCAATGTCCCAGAACCTTCAATGTCCAGAACCTTCAATGTCCAGAACCTTCAATGTCCAGAACCATCAATGTCCTGAACCATCAATGTCCAGAACCTTCAATGTCCAGACCCATCATTGTCCAGAACCTTCAATGTCCAGAACCATTAATGTCCTGAACCATCAATGTCCAGAACCTTCAATGTCCAGACCCATCATTGTCCAGAACCTTCAATGTCCAGAACCATCAATGTCCAGAACCTTCAATGTCCAGAACCTTCAATGTCCAGAACAATCAATGTCCAGAACTTTCAATGTCCAGAACCATCAATGTCCAGAACCTTCACTGTCGAGAACCATCAATGCCCAGAACAATCAATGTCCGGAACCTTCAATGTACACAACAATCAATGTCCAGATCTATGAATGTCCAGAACCATCAATGTCCAGAACCATCAATGTCCAGACCCATCAATGTCCAGAACCATCAATGTCCAGAACCATCAATGTCCAGACCCATCATTGTCCAGAACCTTCAATGTCCAGAACCATGAATGTCCAGAACCATGAATGTCCAGAACCATCAATGTACAGAACCATCAATGTCCACAACCATCAATGTCCAGACCCATTATTGTCCAGAACCTTCAATGTCCAGACCCATCAATGTCCAGACACATCAATGTCCAGAACCATCAATGTCCAGAACCATCAATGTCCAGAACCATAAATGTCCAGAACCATCAATATGCAGAACCATGAATGTCCAGAACCATCAATGTCCAGAACCATCAATATCCGGAACCATCAATATCCAGAACCATCAATTTCCAGAACCATGAATGTCTAGAACCATGAATGTCCAGAAACCATCAATGTCCAGACCCATCAATGTCCAGAACCATCAATGTCCAGAACCATCAATGTCCAGAACCTTCAATGTCCAGATCTATGAATGTCCAGAACCTTCAATGTCTACAACAATCAATGTCCAGAACCATCAATGTCCAGACCCATTAATGTCCAGAACCTTCAATGTCCACAACCATCAATGTCCACAACCATCAATGTCCAGATCTATGAATGTCCAGAACCATCAATGTCCAGAACCATCAATATCCAGATCTATGAATGTCCGGCACCATTAATGTAAAGAAGAATTAATATCCACATCCATCAATGTACAGAACCATCAAAATCCAGATCCATCAGTGTCCACATACATCAATCTCCAGATCCATTAATGTCCAGAACAAACAATTCGCAGAACCATCAATGTCCACAACCGTTAATACAAAGAACAATCAATATTTAGATCCATCAATGTCCAAAACCATCAATATCCAGATCTATCAATGAACAGAACCATCAGTGTCCAGATACATCAATGTCCATAACAAACAATTCCAGAACCATCAATGTCTAGAACCATAAAAATCCAGAACCATTAATGTACAGAAACCTCAACATTAAGAACAAAATGTCCAGAACAATCAATATCCAGAAGTATCAATGTCCGGAAACATCAGTGTTCAGACCCGTCAATATACAAAACCATCAATGTGCAGAACTGTAAATATTCAGATCTATCAAAGTCCAAAACCAGCAATGTCCAGAACTATCCATGTCCAGAACCAGCAATTTCTAAAATCATCAATGTCCAGAACCATCGAAATCCAGATGCACCAATTTCCAGAACCATCAATGTAAATTGATGCACAAACCATTAATGTACAGAACGATTAATGCCCAGAACCATCAGTATCCAGATCATCAGCATCCAGATCCATTAATGCCAGAACCAACAATTACCAGAACCATCAATGTCCAGAATATCAATATCTGGATCCAAAGTTCAGAAACAATACCAAGAATCAATGTCCAGAACCATCAAAATCCAGATCCATCAGTGTCCAGATACATCAATGTCCAGAACCAACAATTCCCAGAACCATCAATGTCCACAATCGTTAATATAAAGAACAATCAATAATTAGATCCATCAATGTCCAGAACCATCAATATCCAGATCAATGTCCAGATCCATTCATGTCCAGAACCAACAATACCCAGAACCATCAATATAAAGATCTATCAATGTCCAGAACCATCAATATCCAGATATATGAATGTCCAAAATTATCAATGTCCAAAACAATCAATGTACAGAACCATCAAAATCCAGATCAATCAATGTCAAGAACAATCAATATTTAGATCAATCAATGTCCAGACCCATCAATGTCCAGAACCATCAATGTCCAGAACTATCAATGTCCAGAACCTTCAATGTCCAGATCTATCAATATCCAGATATATGAATGTCCAAAATTATTAATGTCCAAAACCATCAATGTACAGAACTATCAAAAGTCGGATCCATCAATATCCAGATCAATGTCCAGATCCATTCTTGTCCAGAACCAACAATACCCAGAACCATCAATATAAAGATCTATCAATGTCCAGGACCATCAATATCCAGATATATGAATGTTCAAATCCATCAATGTCCAAAACAATTAATGTACAGAACCATCAATGTACAGAACCATCAAAATCTAGATCAATCAATGTCAAGAACAATCAATATCCAGATCCATCAATGAATAGAACCATCAAAATCCAGATCCATCAGTGTCCAGATACATCAATGTCCAGAACAAACAATTCCCAGAACCATCTATGTCCACAACCGTTAATATAAAGAACAATCAATATTTAGATCCATCAATGTCCAAAACCATCAATATCCAGATCAGTCAATGTCCAGATCCATTCATGTCCAGGACCAACAATTACGAGAACCATAAATATCTAAATCCATCAAAGTCCAGAAACAACAATACCGAGAACCATCAATGTCCAGAACCATCAATGTACAAAACCATCAATGTCCAGAACCATCCAAATCCAGAACCATCAATATCCAGATCCATCAATGTTGAGAACCATCAATGTAAATTGATGCACAAAACCATTAATGTATAGAACGATTAATGTCCAGAACCAACAATTCCCAGAACCATCAATATCCAGAACATCAATATCTAGATCCAAATTTAAGAAACAGCAATACCAAGAACCAATGTCCAGAATCTTCAATATCCAAATCCATCAGTGTCCAGAACAAACAATTCCCAGAACCATCAATGTCCACAACCGTTAATATAAAGAACAATCAATAATTAGATCAATCAATGAACAGAACCATCAACATCCAAATCCATCAGTGTCCAGATCAATCAATGAACAGAACCATCAATGTCCAGATCCATTCATGTCCAGAGCCAACAATACCCAGAACCATCAATATAAAGATCTATCAATGTCCAGAACCATCAATGTCCAGAACTATCAATGTCCAGAACCATCAATATCCAGATCTATCAATATCCAGATATATGAATGTCCAAAATCATCAATGTCCAAAACCATCAATGTCCAAAACCATCAATGTACAGAACCATCAAAAGTCGGATCCATCAATATTTAGATCCATCAATGTCCAAAACCATCAATATCCAGATCAGTCAATGTCCAGATCCATTCATGTCCAGGACCAACAATTCCCAGAACCATCAATATCTAGATCCATCAAAGTCCAGAAACAACAATACTGAGAACCATCAATGTCCAGAACCGTCAATGTACAGAATAGTAAATATTTAGATCCATCAATGTCGAGAACCATCAATATCCAGAACCATCAATGTACAGAACCATCAATATCCAGAACCATCAATATCAAGAATCATCAATGTCCAGAACCATCAAAATTCAGAACCATCAATGTCCAGAACTTTTTTATTGAGATCTTTCAATGTGCAGAACCAACAATACCAGAACTATCAATTTCCAAAACCATCAATATCTAGATCCGTCAAAGTCCAGAACCAACAATACCTATTACTATCAATGTCCAGAACTGTTAAAGAACAATCAATATTTATATCCATCAATGTCCAAAACCATCAATATCCAGAATCGCCAATGTATAGAACCATCAATGTTCAGAACCCTAAATATCCAAAACCATCAATATTCAGAACCGTAAATATTTAGATCCATCAATGTGCTGAACAGTAAAATATCCAGAACCATCGATGTCCAGAATCAATAATGTCCAGATTTATCAATGAAAATTAGATACTGGCGTGCAGTCTGAGTTTCACAAACACAGGTGCCAATTGAGGGGACTTGGTGAGATCCCTCGTAGATACGGAGGTGCCAATTGAGGGGAATGGTGAGATCCCTCATAGATACGGAGGTGCCAATTGAGGGGACTGGTGAGATCGCTCGTAGATACGGAGGTGCCAATTGAGGGGACTGGTGAGATCGCTTGTAGATACGGAGGTGCCAATTGAGAGGGACTGGTGAGATCCCTCGTAGATACGGAGGTGCCAATTGAGGGGACTGGTGAGATCCCTCGTAGATACGGAGGTGCCAATTGAGGGGACTGGTGAGATCCCTCATAGATACGGAGGTGCCAATTGAGGGGACTGGTGAGATCCCTCGTAGATACGGAGGTGCCAATTGAGGGGACTGGTGAGATCCCTCGTAGATACAGAGGTGCCAATTGAGGGGACTGGTGAGATCCCTCATAGATACGGAGGTGCCAATTGAGGGGACTGGTGAGATCCCTCGTAGATACGGAGGTGCCAATTGAGGGACTGGTGAGATCCCTCGTAGATACAGAGGTGCCAATTGAGGGGACTGGTGAGATCGCTCGTAGATACGGATGTGCCAATTGAGGGGACTGGTGAGATCGCTTGTAGATACGGAGGTGCCAATTGAGGGGACTGGTGAGATCCCTCGTAGATACGGAGGTGCCAATTGAGGGGACTGGTGAGATCCCTCGTAGATACGGAGGTGCCAATTGAGGGGACTGGTGAGATCCCTCATAGATACGGAGGTGCCAATTGAGGGGACTGGTGAGATCCCTCGTAGATACGGAGGTGCCAATTGAGGGGACTGGTGAGATCCCTCATAGATACAGAGGTGCCAATTGAGGGGACTGGTGAGATCCCTCATAGATACGGAGGTGCCAATTGAGGGACTGGTGAGATCCCTCGTAGATACGGAGGTGCCAATGGAGGGGACTAGTGAGATCCCTCGTAGATACAGAGGTGCCAATTGAGGGGACTGGTGAGATCCCTCGTAGATAAGGAGGTGCCAATTGAGGGGACTGGTGAGATCCCTTGTAGATACGGAGGTGCCAATTGAGGGGACTGATGAGATCGCTCATAGATACGGAGGTGCCAAATGAGGGGACTGGTGAGATCGCTCGTAGATACGGAGGTGCCAATTGAGGGGAATGGTGAGATCCCTCGTAGATACGGATGTGCCAATTGAGGGGACTGGTGAGATCCCTCGTTGATACTGAGGTGCCAATTAAGGGGACTGGTGAGATCCCTAGGGGTGCCAATTGAGGGGACTGGTGAGATCCCTCGTAGATACGGAGGTGCCAATTGAGGGGACTGGTGAGATCCCTCGTAGATACGGAGGTGCCAATTGAGGGGACTGGTGAGATCCCTCGTAGATACGGAGTTGCCAATTGAGGGGACTGGTGAGATCGCTCGTAGATAAGGTGCCAATTGAGGGGACTGGTGAGATCCCTCGTAGATACGGAGGTGCCAATTGAGGGGACTGGTGAGTTCGCTCGTAGATACAGAGGTGCCAATTGAGGGGACTGGTAAGATCCTTCATAGATACGGAGGTGCCAATTGAGTGGACTGGTGAGATCCCTCGTAGATAAGGAGGTGCCAATTGAGGGGACTGGTGGGATCGCTCATAGATACGGATGTGCCAATTGAGGGGACTGGTGAGATCGCTCGTAGATACGGAGGTGCCAATTGAGGGGACTGGTGAGATCGCTCGTAGATACGGAGGTGCCAATTGAGGGGACTGGTGGGATCGCTCGTAGATACGGAGGTGCCAATTGAGGGGACTGGTGAGATCGCTCGTAGATACGGAGGTGCCAATTGAGGGGACTGGTGAGATCGCTCGTAGATACGGGGGTGCCAATTGAGGGGACTGGTGAGATCCCTCGTAGATACGGAGGTGCCAATTGAGGGACTGGTGAGATCTCTCGTAGATACGGAGGTGCCAATTGAGGGGACTGGTGAGATCCCTCGTAGATACGGAGGTGCCAATTGAGGGGACTGGTGAGATCGCTCGTAGATACGGAGGTGCCAATTGAGGGGACTGGTGAGATCGCTCGTAGATACGGAGGTGCCAATTGAGGGGACTGGTGAGATCCCTCGTAGATATGGAGGTGCCAATTGAGGGGACTGGTGAGATCCCTCGTAGATACGGAGGTGCCAATTGAGGGGACTGGTGAGATCCCTCGTAGATACGGAGGTGCCAATTGAGGGGACTGGTGAGATCGCTCGTAGATACGGAGGTGTGTTGTGAATGTGTTAGAAATGAATTCTGAGCAGAAGCTCCCTCTGGTGGTTACAAACAGTACTGAACTATTCAATGAAGATTGGCAATCAGGTGTTACAGACTGGTCTTATATAAGGGAGGTTCCCTCCCATCAGGGTTGCCGGTGATCAATTGTTCTTGTCTCAACTTTGGTTCCTGGTTCACTTGGAAGCCTGCTGTGTCTTGCCTGCATCTTCTGCTAACAGATAAGATTACTGTTGTGAATGTGTTAGAAATGAATTCTGAGCAGAAGCTCCCTCTGGTGGTTACAAACAGTACTGAACTATTCAATGAAGATTGTCAATCAGGTGTTACAGACTGGTCTTATATAAGGGAGGTTCCCTCCATCAGGGTTGCCGGTGATCAATTGTTCTTGTCTCAACTTTGGTTCCTGGTTCACTTGGAAGCCTGCTATGTCTTGCCTGCATCTTCTGCTAACAGATAAGATTACTGTTGTGAATGTGTTAGAAATGAATTCTGAGCAGAAGCTCCCTCTGGTGGTTACAAACAGTACTGAACTATTCAATGAAGATTGTCAATCAGGTGTTACAGACTGGTCTTATATAAGGGAGGTTCCCTCCATCAGGGTTGCCGGTGATCAATTGTTCTTGTCTCAACTTTGGTTCCTGGTTCACTTGGAAGCCTGCTGTGTCTTGCCTGCATCTTCTGCTAACAGATAAGATTTTTTCTGCTTTTATTTTTTGTGCTTGCTTTTTGCATTTTGTCCTGCACTTCTGTGGAGGTCAGCCAGGTCCCCTCCGGGGCTTGTGCTCCTCTCAGTTTAGTTCAGCCACTGTTATTTGTACATTTGCCTTTTCCATTTTTTTCAGTGGCTGCTGCTTAGTTTTGTTACACCAGAGAACTAATTTAGGTGGTAGAGGTCGTGTGATCTCAGGTGTTTTTGCAATTAGTGAGTTGGTATTTTTTTAGGGTTTTTTGGATTGCAGTAAGTGTCCTTACTATCCTTTTCTTTAGAGGAAGATTGGGCCCCAATGTTTGCTCATACTATTTTCTGTCTGTGTCTGTATTTCCTCTTGTCTAACCGCCATTACATGTTTGGGGGCTTCCTATGTTCTTTGGGGATCTGCTCCGGGGCAGATAGCTTTCCTCTTTCTATCTTTAGGTGTAGTTAGCTTCTCAGGCTGTGACGAGGCATCTAGGACCAACGTAGGAACGCTCCACGGCTGCCTTTAGTTGTGGTGGTTAGTCAGGGTACTGCAATCCAGTAGATTCCAACATCTCTGGTGTATTGCCTTTTTTTTCCTGCTCTCCTCAGCTACCAAATCATAACAGAGGTGCCAATTGAGGGGACTGGTGAGATCCCTCGTAGAACAGGAGGTGCCAATTGAGGGGACTTATGAGATCGCTTGTAGATATGGAGATGCCAATAGAGGGGACTGGTGAGATCACTAGTAGATACGGAGGTGCCAATTGAGGGGACTGGTGAGATCCCTCGTAGATACGGAGGTGCCAATTGAGGGGACTGGTGAGATCGCTCATAGATACGGAGGTGCCAATTGAGGGGACTGGTGAGATCCCTCGTAGATACGGAGGTGCCAATTGAGGGGACTGGTGAGATCCCTCGTAGATAAGGAGGTGCCAATTGAGGGGACTGGTGAGATCGCTCGTAGATACGGAGGTGCCAATTGAGGGGACTGGTGAGATCCCTCGTAGATACGGAGGTGCCAATTGAGGGGACTGGTGAGATCCCTCGTAGATACGGAGGTGCCAATTGAGGGGACTGGTGAGATCCCTCGTAGATATGGAGGTGCCAATTGAGGGGACTGGTGAGATCTCTCGCAGATACGGAGGTGCCAATTGAGGGGACTGGTGAGATCCCTCGTAAATACGGAGGTGCCAATTGAGGGGACTGGTGAGATTGCTTGTAGATACGTAGGTGCCAATAGAGGGGACTGGTGAGATCCCTCATAGATACGGAGGTGCCAATTGAGGGGACTGGTGAGATCCCTCGTAGATACGGAGGTGCCAATTGAGGGGACTGGTGAGATCGCTCTAGATACGGAGGTGCCAATTGAGTGGACTGGTGAGATCCCTCGTAGAACAGGAGGTGCCAATTGAGGGGACTGGTGAGATCTCTCGTAGATACGGAGGTGCCAATTGAGGGGACTGGTGAGATCCCTCGTTGATATGGAGGTGCCAATTGAGGGACTGGTGAGATCCCTCGTAGATACGGAGGTGCCAATTGAGGGGACTGGTGAGATCGCTCATAGATACGGAGGTGCCAATTGAGGGGACTGGTGAGATTGCTTGTAGATACGGAGGTGCCAATAGAGGGGACTGGTGAGATCCCTCATAGATACGGAGGTGCCAATTGAGGGGACTGGTGAGATCCCTCGTAGATACGGAGGTGCCAATTGAGGGGACTGGTGAGATCTCTCGTAGATACGGAGGTGCCAATTGAGGGGACTGGTGAGATCCCTCATAGATACGGAGGTGCCAATTGAGGGGACTGGTGAGATTGCTTGTAATATGGAGATGCCAATAGAGGGGACTGGTGAGATCACTAGTAGATACGGAGGTGCCAATTGAGGGGACTGGTGAGATCCCTCGTAGATACGGAGGTGCCAATTGAGGGGACTGGTGAGATCGCTCATAGATACGGAGGTGCCAATTGAGGGGACTAGTGAGATCCCTCGTAGATACGGAGGTGCCAATTGAGTGGACTGGTGAGATCCCTCGTAGATAAGGAGGTGCCAATTGAGGGGACTGGTGAGATCGCTCGTAGATACGGAGGTGCCAATTGAGGGGACTGGTGAGATCCCTCGTAGATACGGAGGTGCCAATTGAGTGGACTGGTGAGATCCCTCGTAGAACAGGAGGTGCCAATTGAGGGGACTGGTGAGATCTCTCGTAGATACGGAGGTGCCAATTGAGGGGACTGGTGAGATCCCTCGTTGATATGGAGGTGCCAATTGAGGGGACTGGTGAGATCCCTCGTAGATATGGAGGTGCCAATTGAGGGGACTGGTGAGATCGCTCATAGATACGGAGGTGCCAATTGAGGGGACTGGTGAGATTGCTTGTAGATACGGAGGTGCCAATAGAGGGGACTGGTGAGATCCCTCATAGATACGGAGGTGCCAATTGAGGGGACTGGTGAGATCCCTCGTAGATACGGAGGTGCCAATTGAGGGGACTAGTGAGATCCCTCGTAGATACGGAGGTGCCAATTGAGTGGACTGGTGAGATCCCTCGTAGATAAGGAGGTGCCAATTGAGGGACTGGTGAGATCGCTCGTAGATACGGAGGTGCCAATTGAGGGGACTGGTGAGATCCCTCGTAGATACGGAGGTGCCAATTGAGTGGACTGGTGAGATCCCTCGTAGAACAGGAGGTGCCAATTGAGGGACTGGTGAGATCTCTCGTAGATACGGAGGTGCCAATTGAGGGGACTGGTGAGATCCCTCGTTGATATGGAGGTGCCAATTGAGGGGACTGGTGAGATCCCTCGTAGATATGGAGGTGCCAATTGAGGGACTGGTGAGATCGCTCGTAGATAAGGAGGTGCCAATTGATGGGATTGGTGAGATCCCTCGTAGATACGGAGGTGCCAATTGAGGGGACTGGTGAGATCCCTCGTAGATACGGAGGTGCCAATTGAGGGGACTGGTCAGATCACTCGTAGATAAGGAGGTGCCAATTGAGGGGACTGGTGAGATCCCTCGTAGATACGGAGGTGCCAATTGAGGGGACTGGTGAGATCCCTCGTAGATAAGGAGGTGCCAATTTAGGGGACTGGTGAGATCGCTCGTAGATACGGAGGTGCCAATTGAGGGGACTGGTGAGATCCCTCGTAGATACGGAGGTGCCAATTGAGGGGACTGGTGAGATTCCTCGTAGATACGGAGGTGCCAATTGAGGGGACTGGTGAGATCCCTCGTAGATACGGAGGTGCCAATTGAGGGGACTGGTGAGATCCCTCGTAGATACGGAGGTGCCAATTGAGGGGACTGGTGAGATCGCTCGTAGATAAGGAGGTGCCAATTGATGGGACTGGTGAGATCCCTCGTAGATACGGAGGTGCCAATTGAGGGGACTGGTGAGATCCCTCGTAGATACGGAGGTGCCAATTGAGGGGACTGGTGAGATCGCTCGTAGATAAGGAGGTGCCAATTGAGGGGACTGGTGAGATCCCTCGTAGATACGGAGGTGCCAATTGAGGGGACTGGTGAGATCCCTCGTAGATAAGGAGGTGCCAATTTAGGGGACTGGTGAGATCGCTCGTAGATACGGAGGTGCCAATTGAGGGGACTGGTGAGATCCCTCGTAGATACGGAGGTGCCAATTGAGGGGACTGGTGAGATCGCTCGTAGATACGGAGGTGCCAATTGAGGGGACTGGTGAGATTCCTCGTAGATACGGAGGTGCCAATTGAGGGGACTGGTGAGATCCCTCGTAGATACGGAGGTGCCAATTGAGGGGACTGGTGAGATCCCTCGTAGATACGGATGGTGCCAATTGAGGGGACTGGTGAGATCACTTGTAGATACGGAGGTGCCAATTGAGGGGACTGGTGAGATCGCTCGTAGATAAGGAGGTGCCAATTGATGGGACTGGTGAGATCCCTCGTAGATACGGAGGTGCCAATTGAGGGGACTGGTGAGATCCCTCGTAGATAAGGAGGTGCCAATTTAGGGGACTGGTGAGATCGCTCGTAGATACGGAGGTGCCAATTTAGGGGACTGGTGAGATCGCTCGTAGATACGGAGGTGCCAATTGAGGGACTGGTGAGATCCCTCGTAGATACGGAGGTGCCAATTGAGGGGACTGGTGAGATCGCTCGTAGATAAGGAGGTGCCAATTGAGGGGACTGGTGAGATCCCTCGTAGATACGGAGGTGCCAATTGAGGGGACTGGTGAGATCCCTCGTAGATACGGAGGTGCCAATTGAGGGGACTGGTGAGATCCCTCGTAGATAAGGAGGTGCCAATTTAGGGGACTGGTGAGATCGCTCGTAGATACGGAGGTGCCAATTGAGGGGACTGGTGAGATCCCTCGTAGATACGGAGGTGCCAATTTAGGGGACTGGTGAGATCCCGTAGATACGGAGGTGCCAATTGAGGGAACTGGTGAGATCCCTCGTAGATACGGAGGTGCCAAATGAGGGGACTGGTGAGATCCCTCGTAGATACGGAGATGCCAAATGAGGGGACTGGTGAGATCCCTCGTAGATACGGAGATGCCAAATGAGGGGACTGGTGAGATCTCTCGTAGATCATGTAGAATAAATATCAATTGCACTCTCCTACTGAATGCAAACAAGATTACTTTTATTAAAGTTCAATACATAAGAGCAATCTTTGAATGTCAACGCGTTTCGGCCAAAAAGTCCTCTTCCACGACAGTTGCACTCAGTATGTATTCTCTTCTAGAAAGGGATTTCTCTTCCCTGGAGGTGCGATGTGTTATGTCTGGAAGGTATTGTTCAAGAAATATCCTTGAGTAGGTAGATGAATGTGGAAAGCCGGAATTTCACATGTGCCGGTCCGACTGGTTGCTTTAATGTGTTTCTTGAACAATATCTTCCAGACTTAACACATCGCACCTCCAGGGAAGAGAAATCCCTTCTAGAAGAGAATACATACTGAGTGCAACTGTCGTGGAAGAGGACTTTTTGGCCGAAACGCGTTGACATTCAAAGATTGCTCTTATGTATTGAACTTTAATAAAAGTAATCTTGTTTGCATTCAATAGGAGAGTGCAACAGAGAACCAGCAATATCCAGAACCATTGATGTCCAGAACCAACTTCCAGATCTATAGATATCCAGAACCATCATATCCAGAACCATCGATGTCCAGAACCATCAGTGTCCAGAACCAACTTCCAGATCTATAGATATCCAGAACCATCAATATCTAGACTGAGAAATGTGCATAACCATCAATATCCAGAACGATCAATGTCCAGAACCAACTTCCAGATCTATAGATATCCAGAACCATCAATATCCAGAACCATCGATGTCCAGAACCATCAGTGTCCAGAACCAACTTCCAGATCTATAGATATCCAGAACCATCAATATCTAGACTGAGAAATGTGCATAACCATCAATATCCAGAACGATCTATGTCCAGAACCATCAATGTCCAGAACCAACTTCCAGATCTATAGATATCCAGAACCATCAATATCCAGAACCATCGATGTCCAGAACCATCAGTGTCCAGAACCAACTTCCAGATCTATAGATATCCAGAACCATCAATATCTAGACTGAGAAATGTGCATAACCATCAATATCCAGAACGATCAATGTCCAGAACCATCAATGTCCAGAACCAACTTCCAGATCTATAGATATCCAGAACCATCAATGTCCAGAACCATCAATGTCCAGAACCATCAATGTCCAGAACCAACTTCCACATCTATAGATATCCAGAACCATCAATATCTAGACTGAGAAATGTGCATAACCATCAATATCCAGAACCATTGATGTCCAGAACCGTTAATGTAAAGAACAATCAATATTTAGATCCATCAATGTCCAGAAACAAAAATGTCAGGAAATATCAGTGTTTGGAACTGTCAAAGCCCGGAATCGTCAATTTACAGAAACATCAATGTCCAGAACTGTAAATATTCAGATCTTTCAATGTCCAGAACCAACAATACTGAGAACCATCAATGTCCAGAACCATTAATGTATAGAACATTCAATATTCAAATCAATGTCCTGAATCATCAATGTCCACAAACGTCAATGTACAGATCCATCAATGACAAGAGCTGGTGAGTTCTCCATCAATGGAAGTCTTCAAACAGAGGCTGGACAGACATCTGTCTGGGATGATTTAGAGAATCCTGCTTTGAGCAGGGGGTTGGACCAGAAGGCCCAGGAGGTCCCTTCCAACTCTACCATTCTATGATTCTATGATTCTAAAAACAATCAATATCCAGATGTATCAATGACAGGAAACATCAGTGTTCGGATCCATCAACGTCCAGAACTGCCGCTCCACAGAGGAGCCCTCACCGCCCGTGACCCGCACCCTCCCGCCGGGAGCCCTCACCGCCCGTGACCCGCACCCTCCCGCCGGGAGCCCTCACCGCCCGTGACCCGCACCCTCCGTCCCCCGGACTCGGCGCTCGGGAGAAGCCGCCGGCACCTACCTGCTCTCGGGGGATGCAGGGCAGAGACGTCCGCCGCTGGGACTTGGCGCCGCAGCCCGGGGGGTTCCGGGACATATCGCTACTTGTGCGCCCGGCGCAGCGGAGGAGTCCGGGCAGAGGTCGGGGCAGGACGGGGGCGGCTCCAGCTCAGATCCCGCCGCTCCCGGTACATTCCTCGTCCAACAGAAGCCGCAGAGCCGCCGCCTCCGCCCGGTGCCCGGAGCCCGAAACATCAGGAGCAGCGACGGAAGCAGCCGGGAGAGAGCGGGGAGTGCGGAGCAGAGCGGGGACACAACGCCCCCTGTGTGCAGAGCGGGGAGTGCAGAGCGGAGCGGGGACACAACGCCCCCCTGTGTGCAGAGCGGGGAGTGCAGAGCGGAGCGGGGAGTGCAGAGCGGAGCGGAGATAGCGGGGACACAACGCCCCCCTGTGTGCAGAGCGGGGAGTGCAGAGCGGAGCGGGGACACAACGCCCCCCTGTGTGCAGAGCGGGGAGTGCAGAGCGGAGCGGGGAGTGCAGAGCGGACGGAGATAGCGGGGACACAACGCCCCCCTGTGTGCAGAGCGGGGAGTGCAGAGCGGAGCGGGGACACAACGCCCCCTGTGTGCAGAGCGGGGAGTGCAGAGCGGAGCGGGGACACAACGCCCCCCTGTGTGCAGAGCGGGGAGTGCGGAGAAGAGCGGGGACACAACGCCCCCTGTGTGCAGAGCGGGGAGTGCAGAGCGGAGCGGGGAGTGCGGAGCAGAGCGGGGACACAGCGCCCCCCTGTGTGCAGAGCGGGGAGTGCAGAGCGGAGCGGGGAGTGCGGAGCAGAGCGGGGACACAACGCCCCCTGTGTGCAGAGCGGGGAGTGCAGAGCGGAGCGGAGAAGAGCGGGGACACAACGCCCCCCTGTGTGCAGAGCGGGGAGTGCGGAGAAGAGCGGGGACACAACGCCCCCCTGTGTGCAGAGCGGGGAGTGCAGAGCGGAGCGGGGAGTGCGGAGCAGAGCGGGGACACAACGCCCCCCTGTGTGCAGAGCGGGAGTGCAGAGCGGAGCGGGACACAACGCCCCCCTGTGTGCAGAGCGGGGAGTGCAGAGCGGAGCGGGGACACAACGCCCCCTGTGTGCAGAGCGGGGAGTGCAGAGCGGAGCGGGGACACAACGCCCCCCTGTGTGCAGAGCGGGGAGTGCGGAGAAGAGCGGGGACACAACGCCCCCTGTGTGCAGAGCGGGGAGTGCAGAGCGGAGCGGGGAGTGCGGAGCAGAGCGGGGACACAGCGCCCCCTGTGTGCAGAGCGGGGAGTGCAGAGCGGAGCGGGGACACAACGCCCCCCTGTGTGCAGAGCGGGGAGTGCAGAGCGGAGCGGGGACACAACGCCCCCTGTGTGCAGAGCGGGGAGTGCAGAGCGGAGCGGGGACACAACGCCCCCCTGTGTGCAGAGCGGGGAGTGCAGAGCGGAGCGGAGAAGAGCGGGGACACAACGCCCCCCTGTGTGCAGAGCGGGGAGTGCAGAGCGGAGCGGGGACACAACGCCCCCCTGTGTGCAGAGCGGGGAGTGCAGAGCGGAGCGGGGAGTGCAGAGCGGAGCGGGGAGTGCGGAGAAGAGCGGGGACACAACGCCCCCCTGTGTGCAGAGCGGGGAGTGCAGAGCGGAGCGGGGAGTGCGGAGCAGAGCGGGGACACAACGCCCCCCTGTGTGCAGAGCGGGGACACAACGCCCCCCTGTGTGCAGAGCGGGGAGTGCAGAGCGGAGCGGGGAGTGCAGAGCGGAGCGGGGACACAACGCCCCCCTGTGTGCAGAGCGGGGAGTGCAGAGCGGAGCGGGGACACAACGCCCCCCTGTGTGCAGAGCGGGGAGTGCAGAGCGGAGCGGAGAAGAGCGGGGACACAACGCCCCCCTGTGTGCAGAGCGGGAGTGCAGAGCGGAGCGGAGACACAACGCCCCCTGTGTGCAGAGCGGGGAGTGCAGAGCGGAGCGGGGAGTGCGGAGCAGAGCGGGGACACAACGCCCCCCTGTGTGCAGAGCGGGGACACAACGCCCCCCTGTGTGCAGAGCGGGGAGTGCAGAGCGGAGCGGGGAGTGCGGAGCAGAGCGGGGACACAACGCCCCCCTGTGTGCAGAGAAGAGCTGGGAGTGCGGAGCAGAGCGGGGACACAACGCCCCCCTGTGTGCAGAGCGGGGAGTGCAGAGCGGAGCGGGGAGTGCGGAGCAGAGCGGGGACACAACGCCCCCCTGTGTGCAGAGCGGGGAGTGCAGAGCGGAGCGGGGAGTGCGGAGCAGAGCGGGGACACAACGCCCCCCTGTGTGCAGAGCGGGGAGTGCAGAGCGGAGCGGAGAAGAGCGGGGACACAACGCCCCCCTGTGTGAAGAGCGGGGAGTGCGGAGAAGAGCGGGGACACAACGCCCCCCTGTGTGCAGAGCGGGGAGTGCAGAGCGGAGCGGGGAGTGCGGAGCAGAGCGGGGACACAACGCCCCCCTGTGTGCAGAGCGGGGAGTGCAGAGCGGAGCGGGGACACAACGCCCCCCTGTGTGCAGAGCGGGGAGTGCAGAGCGGAGCGGGGACACAACGCCCCCCTGTGTGCAGAGCGGGGAGTGCAGAGCGGAGCGGAGAGTGCGGAGCAGAGCGGGGACACAACGCCCCCCTGTGTGCAGAGCGGGGAGTGCAGAGCGGAGCGGAGAAGAGCGGGGACACAACGCCCCCCTGTGTGCAGAGCCGGGAGTGCAGAGCGGAGCGGGGACACAACGCCCCCCTGTGTGCAGAGCGGGGAGTGCAGAGCGGAGCGGGGACACAACGCCCCCCTGTGTGCAGAGCGGGGAGTGCAGAGCGGAGCGGAGACACAACGCCCCCCTGTGTGCAGAGCGGGGAGTGCAGAGCGGAGCGGAGAGTGCGGAGCAGAGCGGGGACACAACGCCCCCCTGTGTGCAGAGCGGGGAGTGCAGAGCGGAGCGGAGAAGAGCGGGGACACAACGCCCCCCTGTGTGCAGAGCCGGGAGTGCAGAGCGGAGCGGGGACACAACGCCCCCCTGTGTGCAGAGCGGGGAGTGCAGAGCGGAGCGGGGAGTGCGGAGAAGAGCGGGGACACAACGCCCCCCTGTGTGCAGAGCGGGGAGTGCGGAGGAGAGCGGGGACACAACGCCCCCCTGTGTGCAGAGCGGGGAGTGCAGAGCGGAGCGGGGAGTGCGGAGAAGAGCGGGGACACAACGCCCCCCTGTGTGCAGAGCGGGGAGTGCAGAGCGGAGCGGGGACACAACGCCCCCCTGTGTGCAGAGCGGGGAGTGCAGAGCGGAGCGGGGACACAACGCCCCCCTGTGTGCAGAGCGGGGAGTGCAGAGCGGAGCGGGGAGTGCGGAGCAGAGCGGGGACACAACGCCCCCCTGTGTGCAGAGCGGGGAGTGCAGAGCGGAGCGGGGACACAACGCCCCCCTGTGTGCAGAGCGGGGAGTGCAGAGCGGAGCGGGGACACAACGCCCCCCTGTGTGCAGAGCGGGGAGTGCAGAGCGGAGCGGGGAGTGCGGAGAAGAGCGGGGACACAACGCCCCCCTGTGTGCAGAGCGGGGAGTGCGGAGGAGAGCGGGGACACAACGCCCCCCTGTGTGCAGAGCGGGGAGTGCAGAGCGGAGCGAGGACACAACGCCCCCCTGTGTGCAGAGCGGGGAGTGCAGAGCGGAGCGGGGAGTGCGGAGAAGAGCGGGGACACAACGCCCCCCTGTGTGCAGAGCGGGGAGTGCGGAGAAGAGCGGGGACACAACGCCCCCCTGTGTGCAGAGCGGGGAGTGCAGAGCGGAGCGGGGAGTGCGGAGCAGAGCGGGGACACAGCGCCCCCTGTGTGCAGAGCGGGGACACAACGCCCCACTGTGTGCAGAGCGGGGAGTGCAGAGCGGAGCGGGGAGTGCGGAGCAGAGCGGGGACACAACGCCCCCCTGTGTGCAGAGCGGGGGGAGCAGAGCAGAGGCAAAGGAAGCAGAGCGGGGCAAGGAGTGCAGAGCAGAGTGTGCAGAGAAGAGCGGGGACACACAGCACCTTCTGCTATGTCAGTAGCCTCCTCTTCGGATCCTCTTCTGCTTTGCTTGTGGGCGGCCTCCTGTGGTGGTACCCTCCTCTTTTGCTTTTCTGCTGCTTTGCTTGTGCTCCCTCTCCTATAGCAGTACTCTCCTCTTCTGGTCCTTCTCTGCTTTGCTTGTGCTCCCTCTCCTATTGCAGTACCCTCCTCTTCTGGTCCTCTTCTGCTTTACTTGTCTGCCCTCTCCTATGTCGGTACCCTCCTCTTCTGGTCCTCTTCTGCTTTGCTTGTGCTCCCTCTCCTATAGCAATACTCCTCTTCTGGTCTCTTGCTTTGCTTGGTGCCCTCTCCTATGTCGGTACCTCCTCTTCTGGTCCTCTTATGCTTGCTGTGTGCCCTCTCTCTATAGCACTACCCTCCCTTCGTCTTTTCGCTTATTGTCGCCTCTCCTATGTCGGTACCTCTTTGTCCTTTGCTTTGCTTGTGCCCTCTCCTATAGCAGTACTCTCCTCTTCTGGTCCTCTTATGCTTTGCTGTGTGCCCTCTCCTATGTCGGTACCTCCTCTTCTGGTACTTCTCTGCTTTGCTTGCATGCTCTCTCCTATGTCGGTACCTCCTCTTCTGGTCTCTCTGCTTGCTTGTGCTCCTCTCCTAGCAGTACTCTCCTCTTCTGCTTGCTTGTGTGCCCTCTCCTATGTCGGTACCCTCCTCTTCTGGTCTCTTATGCTTTGCTTGTTGCCTCTCCTATAGCACTACCCTCCTCTTCAGGTCCTCTTCTGCTTTACTTGTCTGCCCTCTCCTATGCCGGTACCCTCCTCTTCTGTCCTCTTCTGCTTTGCTTGTGCTCCCTCTCCTATAGCAGTACTCTCCTCTTCTGGTCCTCTTATGCTTTGCTTGTGTGCCCTCTCCTATGCGGTAGCCTCCTCTTCTGGTACTTCTCTGCTTTGCTTGCATGCTCTCTCCTATGTCCGGTACCCTCCTCTTCTGGTCCTCTTCTGCTTTGCTTGTGCTCCCTCTCCTATAGCAGTACTCTCCTCTCTCTTGCTTTGCTTGTGTGCCCTCTCCTTTAGCAGTACTCTCTTCTGGTCCTCTTTGCTTTGCTTGTGTGCCTTCCAATGTCGGTACCCTCCTCTTCTGGTCCTCTTCTGCTTTGCTGGTGCTCCCTCTCCTATAGCAGTACCTCCTCTTTTGCTTGTGCTCCCTCTCCTTAGCAGTACTCTCTCCTCTTCTGCTATGCTTGTGTGCCCTTCCTATAGTAGTACTCTCCTCTTCTGGTCCTTCTCTGCTTTGCTGTGCTCCCTCTCCTATGCGGTACCCTCCTCTTTGGTCCTCTTCTGCTTTGCTTGTGTCCCTCTCCTATAGCAGTGCTCTCCTCTTCTGCTGTGCTTGTGTGCCCTCTCCTATAGCGTACTCTCTTCTTCTGGTCCTCTTCTGCTTTGCTTGTGTGCCCTCTCCAATGTCGGTACCTCCTCTTCTGCTTTGCTTGTGCTCCCTCTCCTATGTCAGTACCCTCCTCTTCTGGTCCTCTTCTGCTTTGCTTGTGCTCCCTCTCCTATGTCGGTACCCTCCTCTTCTGGCCTCTTCTTGCTTGTGCTCCCTCTCCTATAGCATACTCTCCTCTTCTGGTCCTCTTCTGCTTTGCTTGTGTGCCCTCTCCTATGTCGGTACCCTCCTCTTCTGGTCCTCTTATGCTTTGCTTGTGTGCCCTCTCCTATAGCACACCTCCTCTTCAGGTCCTCTTCTGCTTTACTTGTCTGCCCTCTCCTATGTCGGTACCCTCCTCTTCTGGTCCTCTTCTGCTTTGCTTGCTTCCCTCTCCTATAGCAGTACCTCCTCTTCTGGTCCTCTTATGCTTTGCTTGTGTGCCCTCTCCTATGTCGGTAGCCTCCTCTTCTGGTCTTCTCTTTGCTTTGCTTGCATGCTCTCTCCTATGTCGGTACCTCCTCTTCTGGTCCTCTTCTGCTTTGCTTGTGTCCCTCTCCTATTGACAGTACTCTCCTCATCTTCTGCTATTGCCTTGTGTGTCCCTCTCCTATGTCGGTACCTCCTCTTCTGGTCCTCTTATGCTTTGGCTTGTGTGTGCCCTCTCCTATAGCACTACCCTCCTCTTCAGGTCCTCTTCTGCTTTACTTGTCTGCCCTCTCCTATGCCGGTACCCTCCTCTTCTGGTCCTCTTCTGCTTTGCTTGTGCGCCCTCTCCTATAGCAGTACTCTCCTCTTCTGGTCCTCTTATGCTTTGCTTGTGTGCCCTCTCCTATGTCGGTAGCCTCCTCTTCTGGTTACTTCTCTGCTTTGCTTGCATGCTCTCTCCTATGTCGGTACCCTCCTCTTCTGGTCCTCTTCTGCTTTGCTTGTGCTCCCTCTCCTATAGCAGTACTCTCCTCTTCTGCTTTGCTTGTGTGCCCTCTCCTATAGCAGTACTCTCTTCTGGTCCTCTTCTGCTTTGCTTGTGTGCCCTTTCCAATGTCGGTACCCTCCTCTTCTGGTCCTCTTCTGCTTTGCTGGTGCTCCCTCTCCTATAGCAGTACCCTCCTCTTTTGCTTGTGCTCCCTCTCCTATAGCAGTACTCTCCTCTTCTGCTATGCTTGTGTGCCCTCTCCTATAGCAATACTCTCCTCTTCTGGTACTTCTCTGCTTTGCTTGTGCTCCCTCTCCTATGTCGGTACCCTCCTCTTCTGGTCCTCTTCTGCTTTGCTTGTGCTCCCTCTCCTATAGCAGTGCTCTCCTCTTCTGCTGTGCTTGTGTGCCCTCTCCTATAGCAGTACTCTCTTCTTCTGGTCCTCTTCTGCTTTGCTTGTGTGCCCTCTCCAATGTCGGTACCTCCTCTTCTGCTTTGCTTGTGCTCCCTCTCCTATGTCGGTACCCTCCTCTTCTGGTCCTCTTCTGCTTTGCTTGTGCTCCCTCTCCTATAGCAGTGCTCTCCTCTTCTGCTGTGCTTGTGTGCCCTCTCCTATAGCAGTACTCTCTTCTTCTGGTCCTCTTCTGCTTTGCTTGTGTGCCCTCTCCAATGTCGGTACCCTCCTCTTCTGCTTTGCTTGTGCTCCCTCTCCTATGTCGGTACCCTCCTCTTCTGGTCCTCTTCTGCTTTGCTTCTGCACCCTCTCCTTCAGCAATAGCCTCCTCTTATTTATTATTTATTTTACTCACTTATATAGCGCCATTAATTCCACAGAACTTTACAGATATTATCATCGCTGTCCCCATTGGGGCTCACAATCTAGATTCCCTATCAGTCTTTGGTAGGAAACCGGAGAACCCGGAGGAAACCCACGCAAACACGGGGAGGACATACAAACTCCTTGCAGATGTTGTCCTTTGTGGGATTTGAACCCAGGACCCCAGCACTGCAAGGCTGCAGTGCTAACCACTGAGCCACTGTGCTGCACCTTCTGGCCCTTTTCTGTTTTGCTTGTTCGCCGTCTCCTATAGTGGTAGCCTCCTCTTCTGGTCCACTTATTCTTTGCATGTGCGTTCTTTCCTATTGCAGTGGCTTCCTCTTCTGGTCCTCTTCTGCTTTACTTGTGCGCCCTCTCCGATTGTTGTAGCCTCCTGCCAGGAAACATGAATAAGTCCTAAAATTCTATGTACTCTTCCAGAGCTCGTGCTGCCCCTCCCCCATTTCGTTTGTGCAGTGCAGGCACAGCTCACCAACATCTCCCTCACATAGCTGCAGTTCCGCTGCCTGTGAGTAATTCTATCCCACTCTTTCCCCCTCCCTCGGGAATATGGCTTTTGACCAGGTAAATGCGGTTTGTAGCATATGGATTTGAAAGTTCCTTTGTCTATTCAAACTTGAATATAAAAACACAGAATTATCATAGAGGCAGGAAACTTATATTTTTGGAATCTGCATGGTCAGAGCTATTCACAATAGCGTTTTGGGGCTTGTGTGGACGCCAGAGGCCGAGAAACAGATTTCGGCCTGCTCGTACCTCCCAGCTACGGCATGTTCGGTCTTAAATGAAAGATAATTTGGTAACATATATAAGACATGATACTCCTGTTGTCACTCTGGGAGCCTCGCAGCCCGAGATATGGCCCTCAGAAGTTTTTAGTAACTTTCTAAAGGGGACGTGTGAAGAAACCAGATTATATCTTAATTACCCAGATGACTATGTTTTTGCAAACCAAGAAGAATTTACTTTTTATCTGTATATTGGCTTGTGGATTTAAGTGTTTATTTCTGGTGGGTCAAGAAGACAGACTTGCAAACTGATATACCATATAGCATACTGTGTAAGTCTATACTAGTGACTTGTACATAGTGTGTGTTTATGTTTGTTTATTGATGTGTGCTGATATGCTAATCGTGCATTGTATTCTGGACCAGTCTGTTGACTTTCAAAGTAAAGAGGGAAAAGAATGTGAGGGTGGTCTGAAGGACACTGGGTAATTCTAAAAATTGCTTACATGCCTCGGGTATAAAAAGATTCAGAGAGCAGATCTCATCACAGAGCTACCAGTCGGACATTCTGCAAAACACCCAACGGACGAGAGACAGGACTGCAGCCAATTCATCATGGCACCATCACGAGGGACACGGATCTATGATTCTAAGGGAAACAACCTAGGGTTTTTGGCTTCGGTTGGAAGGACACAGATCTGATCCAGTGATCATCTCTGAACCATGAATATGTTTGGAGAAAGCCAGGTTTTGGGACCCGTTGGTCGCCTGGTTCCATGGAGATGGTCGGATAAGCCAGGTGGTGACTCTCGTGTCACCTGGCTTTAGACCCTGTATGGACTCTATGGACTGTTCTCTGTCACCTCCCTACGCTTGTCGTTACCTCCTCTCTGTGTGTGTATCACAGTTGGGGTAGCGACCCTGGGAGCTCTGACATATCATCTACCATTATCCCGGCGAGTCAGCGGAAGGGTGAGACCCTGTAATGTGACCATCTGGGGTAATTGCTGGGATTGTTCTGTTTGCTATTGGGTATTGTGGTTCAATAAAGTATTGCCACACTGTGTTACCCTAACCCTGCGTTGCCTGTGTAATGTATTACCCTCATCTAACAGAACAGGAGAGCGGGCGTTAGGTGGGACGATCCCTTGTCCATGTTTCAGCTAGCAGACTTGGGCGCCCGCCGACACCCCGTTTCTGCACACTTGGCAGCAGTGGGATATTACTCAGCCCGGCGGAACCGGGGAGCTGCAGGGGCTGGTGTCCTCACACACTGTCCAGGGCTCCACAACCAGGGTGTTACACTCGGTCCCAGCGCTGGCTCTGCACTCCGTTCTGCTCACTCACCTGCCCCAGCTGCTCTTCGGCGTCCTGTGTCCTCCTCCACTTCCTGGCACGCTGCTGGCAGGCCTCCAGATAGACTGCTTAGGATGCGAGGCCGCGCCCACCGCCTCTCTTAAAGGGGCAGCATGCATTTTTTGAAATAGCTAATTAACCAATGGCTGCGCACTCAGTACTATATCTGGTCACTCCACCATTAGGGGAGTGCCGGAGCAACGTGTTCTATCATTGCTACATCCGGTTCTGTTCCTGATCTGTCTGCGCTGCGTTTGCAGTCTCTGTGCTTCGCTGATACTGTTTGTCTCCTCAGATCATTGCTAACCCGTATCTGGCTAATCTGGACAATCTCGGCTATTACTGGCGCAAGTGTCATCCCGTTCCGCCATCAGCCATCCGTACCCGTGGACCGTGACAAGGTCACTGGAGCCAGCCTACTACCATCCGTTCTGGACCAGGACCTTACCCTTCTCCGTCAAGAACCTTCCACGGACTCTGTATATACCTGTTACCCTTTTGGTCCCTCTGGGACAGCTGCCACGTGTCTGGGGTCTAACTGGAGGTAGCACCTGTGTCCTCCGGGTATTCCATTCTGGTCCTGTTCGAGGGGCCTTACTACGGGTACCTGGGGCTCACTAGTTACGCCCCCTTCGGAGCCCCCGGACCGTGGTCTAGAGGTTCCACATTTAAAAATAAAAACGAATGTGAACTTCACCACCTCTGCCTCCGCTTCCATTTGTTACACAGGGAGGCATACAGACAGACCCAGCAGACCATTGATGAGGCATGTACAGCAGGTTTCGGACGCTACTATGTCCAACCCCACCAACTCGCTTTGGGAAGAAGACCGGATTGGATATATGACCTCAACAAGAAACGAAAACTGCAGGAGATGTTCCAGCTTCACCTGATTGAATGGGACTTAATCCAGGAACTATGGAATGTGGAGGAAGCCATGCATGGACCCAATGGATACCAGTTGCTACTCTTCAATTATGTGTGGAGTTTATTTTCGTAATCAGGACGTGGAATATGCTCTGAGGAAACTGGATGATAGAGTGCTTTGTGTCATAAAGGTAAGATCTCTTTCATTCATCACTGTGCATCAAGACAAGTGGACTGCTCCCCATAAGTGGAGAAGGATGATCGGAATCCTATCATGTCTGGTTAATTAAGATGGGGAAGCAATGTGAAGAAACCAGATTGTATCTTAATTACTCAGACGACTATGTTTTTGCAAACCAAGAAGAATTGACTTTTTATCTATATATTGGCTTGTGGATTTAAGTGTTTATTTCTGTTGGGTCAAGAAGACAGACTTGCAAACTAATATACCATTTAACATACTGTGTAAGTCTATACTAGTGACTTGTACATCACAAGGGACACGGATCTATGATTCTAAGGGAAACAACCTAGGGATTTTCGGCTTCGGTTGGAAGGACACAGATCTGATCCATTGATCATCGCTGAACCATGGATATGTTTGGAGAAAGCCAGGTTTGGGACCCATTGGTCGCCTGGTTCAATGGAGATGGTCGGATAAGCCAGGTGGTGACTCTCGTGTCACCTGGCTTTGGACCCTGTATGGACTCTATGGACTGTTCTCTGTCATCTCCCTACTCTTGTCATTACCTCCTCTCTGTGTGTGTATCACAGGTGGAATAGCGACCCAGGGAGCTCTGACGTAACATCTACTGTTATCCGGCGAGTCAGCAGAAGGGTGAGGCCCTGTAATGTGACCATCTGGGGTAATTGCTGGGATTGTTCTGTTTGTTATTGGGTGTTGTGGTTTAATAAAGTATTGCCACACTGTGTTACCCTAACCCTGCGTTGTCTGTGTAGTGTTATGCCCATGTTTAACAGGAGAGCAGGTGTTGGGACGATCCCTGGTCCATGTGGTTTCGGCTAGCAGACTTGGGCGCCCGCCGACACCCCGTTTCTCCATAGGGCGTAACCAGCCCACACTGTGAGGTCATCAAGGGGGGAGACCCTTGGTTTTGGGCAAAGGTATAAAGCTCAGTGGCCCAGACAAAGGGGGGGTCTTTTGACTGGGGATATACATACCACCCTCACTGCAGAGTGCCCAATAGCCAGTACATGACAAGGCAGCCTTTCTGGTGACTACTTATCCTAGGTGAGCTGCAAGTTCCGAACCAGGACTGAAAGCGGGATCGCAAAATAGGATACCTGACACCTCCTATTCTGGTCCTTTTCTGCTTTGTGCGCCCTCTCCTATGGTGGTAGACTCTTCTGGTCCTCTTATGCTTTGCTTTTGCGCTCTCTCCTATGGCAGTACCCTCTTCTTCTGGTCCCCTTTCTGCTTTGCTTGTGTGCCCTCCCATATTTCAGTAGCTTCCTCTTCTGGTCCTCTTCTACTTTCCTTGTACGTCCCGTTCTACGTCTGTAGCTTCTCTTCAGGTCATCTTTTGCTTTGTTAGTGCTCCCACTTCTGTGCCAATAACCTCCTCTTCTGATCCTCTTTCGCTTTCCTTGTGCATCCTCTCTTAAGGTGGTAGCCTTTTCTTCTGTTTTTTTCCTGCTTTGCTTGTGCGCCCTCTCTTCCGGCGGAAGCCTCCTCTTCTAGTCCTCTTCTGCTTTGCTTGTGCGTCCTCTCCTAGACTCCTCTTTTAGTCTTCTTCTGCTTTGCTTGTGTGCACACTCCTATGTGGGGTAGCCTCCTTTTTTGGTGCTCATGTGATTTGCTTGTGCTCCCTCTCCTACAGTGGTAGCCTTGTCTTCTGCTCCTATTCTCTATTGCTTGTGCGCCCTAACCTATAGCGATAGCCTTCTCTTCTGGTCCTGTTGTGAGCGTTCTGATGACAACTTCTGAGCGGAGGCTACCTCTGGTGGTTGCTGACGGTATTGAAGCTGTATTGAATGACAAGGCTTCCGCACCTGGAAGTGAGGACTGGCAATCAGGAGAGACGGACTGGGCTGATATAAGTGAGCTGCCTTCCCATGATCCTCGCCGGTGATCAATTGTTGTTTCCTGGTTCATTTGGAAGTCAGCTGGTGTCTTGCCTTCGTCTGCTACTTTCAGATAAGATATTTTCTGCTTGTTTCTATCGTGTTTGCTATTTCCATTTTTTGTCTGCACTTTTGTGGGAGGTTAGCCGGGTTCCCCTCCAGGGGGCTGTGCTACTCTCTGTTTTTCAGTAGCCACTGTTTATTTGTTCCATTGCTCTGTCCCTGCTATTTGAGTGGCTGCGGGTTAGCCGCTTGTTCACACCAGAGATCTGATTTAGCGGGTGGCGAGATCGTGTGATCTCAGCATTTTTTGAAATCAGAAGTGTTGGAAGTTTTTCTAGGGTTTTGCTGGGTTGCAGATAGCAATCTGTCCTGTCCTATCTAGGCAGTGTTTGGCCCCAGCGTTTGCTCACTTTATTTTCTGCTTGCGTTTGTATTTCGTCTTGTCTAACCGGCATTATATGTGTGGGGGCTACCTATTCCTTTGGGGCTCTACTCCGGGGCAGTTAGCTTTCCTGTTTCTATCTTTAGGTGTAGCCAGCTCTCCGGCTGTGCCGAGGCGTCTAGGTTACCGTAGGTACGTCCCACGGCTGCTTCTAGTTGTGCGGTTAGTTTAGGGATCTGCAACCCATTAGTTCCCAACCTCTCAGGGTGTTTGGCTGCCTTGGCTGTTTTTTGCTCTTGTCCTTCTCAGCTACCAAATCATAGCAGAATCACCGGCCTTACTGAAAATTCTATGGTACTCAACAGAAGGGAAAAATAGTAAAAAAAAAAATTGTCAGAATTTTTTATATATTTATTTCTCTTTTTCTCTGGGGGCTGAGGAGGAGTTTTTTTTTTTTCCTCCAATGGAAATCAAGCATTTGTCCGATCGTGTGGAGCAGCTTGCTGCTGAAGTTCGGAGTATTGCTATCTATCTCACTCGGTCGCCTGCTGTAGAACCTAGGATTCCTACTCCAGATTTGTTTTTGGGGGATCGGTCTAAATTTTTGAATTTTAAAAATAGCTGTAAGTTGTTTTTTGCTTTGAAGCCTAAGTCCTCAGGTAACGCAGCACAGCAGGTTCAAATTGTCATCTCTCTCCTGCGCGGCGATCCTCAGGATTGGGCTTTTTCCCTGACACCTGGGGATCCTGTTTTGAGTGATGTTGATGCATTTTTTCTGGCTCTGGGGTTATTGTACGATGAATCTAATGTTACTGATCAAGCTGAAAAAGCCTTGTTGGCATTAAATCAGGGGCTTGAGGACGCTGAGTTATACTGTCAGAAATTCCGAAAGTGGGCAGTCCTTACTAAATGGAATGATGATGCTTTGGCGGCCCTTTTTCGGAAGGGTCTATCAGAGAATGTAAAAGATGTTATGGTGAGATTCCCTGTCCCCTCTGGTCTCAATGATTCTATGTCATTAGCGATTCAAATTGACAGACGTTTGCGTGAGCGTAGAGGTATGCGTGGAATAGTGTTGCCTTGTGAACCAGCTTGTAATGTATGTAGTACAGTTCATATAGCGTCTTGTGCTTGGGTGCGATGAAAACACAGGAGTCACAGGTTTGATATAGAAAAGTCCTGTATTACTTCATACAAGTTGGCAGAAATAGTCACACAGTTTGCAGACACAGAAACAGGAGACACAGCAGGCCAGAGTAATCTAAGCTCAGCAATCACTCTCCAATACAGATTCAGGATCTTCTTCTCTGTTACCGTAAGTCCATGCAAACGTGGGTCTTTCAAAGAGCAGGGTTCAGAGTCCACAAGTGCTTCAGAGTTCCTCAGTAGGAATAGCTGGAGTACAAGGTCCAAGGCTTACAGGAGTAAAGTCACAGGTTCACTGCAGGCTAGATTCTGAAGCACTGATTGCTCAGCTGTGGCTGCTTAAGAAGCAAAGGAGAGAATCAGGGCGGGAACATGCAAGCTGGAAACTCCATTTTGACTGAGGGCAAGATAGCTGCAGCAAGACAGAAAGTAAAATGGCTGACGAACAAACTGAGTTTCAGGAATATATACATAGAACCTTACATTACTCCCCCCTTAAGGGCAACCTCCGGATGACCTCAGACCAGGCTTGTGTGGGTACCTCTGATGAAACTGACGGAGCAAGCGAGGAGCATTAACGTTATTGACCGGTTCCCATGAGTTGTCCTCCACTGGGTAGCCCTGCCATTTAATCAGATATTGTAACTGATTTCTATACAACCTGGAATCTAAAATCCTTTCCACCACAAATTCTTCCTGACCATCGACTAGCACTGGGTCAGGGCAAGGAGAGGAACGTCCAGGAAACGTATTGGGTGTCGCAGCTTTTAGTAGGGATACATGAAAGACAGGGTGGATTCTCATAGTTCTGGGCAGTTGAAGACGACAAGCAACGGCACTTATAATTTTACTGATTTTATAGGGTCCAATGTACTTATGTCCCAACTTAGACGATGGAATCCTTAACTTAAGATTTCTGGTTGACAGCCAGACCAGGTCTCCTACCTTGAAAGCTGGTGCAGGTTTACGAAATTTATCTGCTGCTTTCTTGTACCTTTCCTGAGCCGATTCCAGATTCTCCTTTAGAAGATCCATATTCTTCTGTAAAGACGTGATTCTTTCAGCCACTGCTGGTAAAGGCGTTTCTATGGGAAATCGTGGAAGAATGTTAGGATGATAACCTAGATTAGAGTAAAAAGGAGACTAGTGGAGGCACTCTGAGAGTTGTTATACGAGAACTCAGCTAATGGAAGTAGATCCACCCAATCATCCTGTAGGTGGCAGATAAAGCAGCGGAGATACTGCTCCAGGGTTTGATTGGTTCGTTCGGTCTGTCCATTAGTCTGGGGATGAAAAGCAGAAGAAAGGTTTACTTTAATGTCCAATGCTGCACAGAAATTTTGCCAAAACCTAGAAGTGAATTGCACCCCTCGATCCGAAATAACCTCATCCGGTACTCCATGTAAGCGAAACACATCTTTAATCATCAAATCTGATGTCTGTTTTGCAGTGGGTAAGCCGACACAAGGGATAAAATGAGCTGCCTTTGTTAGACGGTCAACCATCACTAGAATGGTGTTCTTCCCTTGAGAGGTTGGTAACTCCACAATGAAGTCCATAGAAATGGATCCCCACGGGCGGGACGGGGTGGGAAGAGGCTGTAACAGACCAGTTGGTGAGGAGCGAGGTGTTTTGCATCTTGCACAGACCTCACATGAAGTGACATAATTCAAAACATCCTTCCTGCAAGTGGGCCACCAAAAGAAAGGAGAAAGAAATTCCTGTGTCTTTAGAATTCCTCTATGCCCGGCTATCTTGGAATCGTGAATGAGTTGCAATACTCTTAATCTGACTGTTTCAGGAATCATAGAATCATAGAATCATAGAATGGTAGAGTTGGAAGGGACCTCCTGGGTCATCTGGTCCAACCCCCTGCTCAAAGCAGGATTCTCTAAATCATCCCAGACAGATGTCTATCCAGCCTCTGTTTGAAGACTTCCATTGAAGGAGAACTCACCACCTCTTGTGGCAGCCTGTTCCACTCATTGATCACCCTAACTGTCAAAAAGTTTTTTCTAATATCTAATCTGTGTCTCCTCCCATTCAGTTTCATCCATTGCTTCTAGTCTTTCCTTGCGCAAATGAGAATAAAGATGATCCTTCTACAATGTGACAGCCCTTGAGATATTTGTAGACAGCTATTAAGTCTCCTCTCAGTCTTCTTTTTTGCAAGCTAAACATTCCCAAATCCTGCAACCGTTCCTCATAGGACATGGTTTGCAGACCGGTCACCATTCTGGTGGCTCTTCTCTGAACTTGCTCCAGTTTGTTGATGTCTTTTTTAAAATGTGGTGCCCAAAACTGGACACAGTATTCCAGATGAGGTCTGACCAAAGAGGAGTAGAGGGCAATAATGACCTCACGTGATCTAGACTGTATGCTTCTGTTGATACATCCTAGAATTGCATTTGCCTTTTTTGCTGCTGCATCACACTGTTGACTCATGTTAAGTCTGTGATCAATTAGTATACCCAAGTCTTTTTCACATGTGCTGTTACTTAGCCCTATTCCTCCCATTTTGTATATGCTTTTTTCATTTTTATTGCCCAGATGTAGTACTTTGCATTTTTCCCTGTTAAAATCCATTCTGTTAGTTGCTGCCCACTGCTCCAGTTTATGTATATCTTTTTGAATCCTCTCTCTCTCTTCTCTAGTATTAGCTACCCCTCCTAGCTTTGTGTCATCAGCAAATTTGATCAGTTTACCCTCAATTCCTTCATCTAAATCATTGATAAAGATGTTGAACAATACAGGGCCCAAAACAGAGCCTTGTGGTACCCCACTTGAGACATTCTTCCAACTGGATGTGCAGCCATTTACAACCACTCTTTGGGTCCGATCACTAAGCCAGTTATGAATCCACCTAACAGTTGCCTTGTCCATTCCATACTTAGTCATTTTTTCAATAAGGATTGTGTGAGATACTTTGTCAAATGCTTTGCTGAAGTCAAGATATACTATATCTACAGCATTTCCCCGATCCACCCAGTCAGTGATTCTGTCATAGAAGGAAATTAAGTTAGTCTGACATGACTTATTAGTTACAAACCCATGCTGACTCTGTTTAATCACTTCATTCTTATCCAGGTACTTGCATACATGTTCTTTAATAATTTGTTCAAAGATCTTTCCTGGTATAGAAGTCAGACTCACCGGCCTGTAGTTCCCTGGGTCCACCTTCTTCCCCTTTTTGAAGATAGGAACAACATTTGCTCTTCTCCAGTCTTCTGGGACTTCTCCTGTTCTCCAAGAATTTTCAAAGATTATGGACAGTGGTTCAAGAATTTCTTCTGCTATCTCCTTCAGTACCCTGGGGTGTAATTCATCTGGACCTGGAGACTTGAATTCATTTAGGTTAGCTAAGTGTTTCCTCACTGTCTTTCTGTTTATAGATATCCTGGATTCTTCTATTCCTTTAATAGGACAGTGAAGATCAGTTGATGTTACATTTCCTTTCTGAGAGAAAACAGATGCAAAATAGGAATTTAAAAGTTCAGCCTTCTCAACATCCTGACTTACCATTTCATCATTTTCATCCTGTAAAAATCCTTTTCATCCTGTAAAAATCCTTTTCATCCTGTAAAAATATACAGACGTTGTCCCTGAATCCACACACCATTCTTAAAGACAAGACTTACGTCCCTTGGGGGTTGTGCCAAAAAGGAATCCGCATGGTATGCTTCCTTGATGTCCTTAAGTAGGTCTTGATTATGAATTACTCCTAGGAATCTAGAGTCAGGAAGAATAGTCTTAGGAGGAGTAATTGGACGTGTCTCTGCTGAATGAATCCTAGAGAGTGCATCAGCCTTTCCATTGCGCGATCCTGGTCTATAAGAGATGATAAAATTAAATTGGTTTAAGAAAAGATTCCAGCGAGCCTGGCGAGGAGTCAGGCACTTAGCCGACCTGATAAACTCAAGGTTACGATGGTCTGTCAGGACGACTATTTGCTGTGCAGCTCCCTGAAGAAGGTGTCTCCATTCTTTGAAGGCGGCAATAATGGCCAACAACTCTCTATTGCCCACATCGTAGTTCCTCTCAGCCGAAGACAACTGCTGGGAAAAGAAGGCACAGGGATGCAAGACATTCTTCTCACCTGTTCTCTGAGAGAGTATAGCTCCAACGGCACAGTCTGAAGCATCCACCTCTATTATGAAGGCAAGCTCGGGGTTGGGATGTACTAGGATAGGTGCAGTGGTAAATTTATCTTTTAGACGGGAAAATGCTTCCTGGGCTTGGGGAGTCCAGGAAAACCTAGACTCTTTCCGGGTAAGTTGAGTGATAGGTGACACTACCTCAGAGAAATTTCTAATGAAACGTCTATAGAAATTGGCAAACCCGATGAAGCGCTGTACCTCCTTCACATTTCTAGGACTTGGCCAATCCTTGATGGCTTGGGTTTTGCTTCCATCCATACTAATTCCTTGTGTAGACAGTACATACCCCAGAAATTGAATTTCGGTCCTATGGAATTCACACTTTTCAAGTTTGATGTAAAGATGATTTTGTCTTAGACGTTCCAAGACCATTCTCACATGTCCATGATGTTCCTCTGTGGAGTTAGAAAAAATTAGAATATCATCCAAATAAATTACCACGAATGTATCTAGGAGATCCCTGAAGATGTCATTCACCAAGTGTTGGAAAGTGGCTGGGGCGGTACTCAGACCAAAAGGCATAACTAGATATTCAAAGTGTCCATAGCGTGACCTGAATGCAGTCTTCCATTCATCCCCAGGTCTAATACGGACTAAGTTATAGGCCCCACGAAGATCTAGTTTAGAAAAAATTTTGGCATGTCGCACTCTCTCCAATAACTCAGGGATTAAAGGCAATGGATAACGGTTTCTAATAGTAACCTTATTGAGTTCCCTATAGTCTACGCATGGTCTCAGAGATCCATCTTTCTTCTTTACAAAGAAGATGGGTGCACCTGCAGGAGATGAAGAGGGGCGTATGAAGCCCTTGGCTAGATTTTCATCTATGTAATCCTTTAAAGCCTTTAGCTCGGGCCCCGCCAGGGGGTAGATCTTACCAAAAGGTATCTCTGCTCCAGGCAATAATTCAATTGGACAATCATATGGACGGTGAGGAGGAAGCTGGTCAGCGTTCTTCTTGTCACATAAATCCACATAGTCCTGGTATACAGCTGGTAGTTCAGGGGCTGACATGATTCCTTTAGGAACAGAGCAAGCTGAAACTTTTGGACTCATCTGTTTCTCTGGAAAGTGTAATTCCTTGGTCTCCCAGTTAATGGTAGGATTCTGAGCCTGCAGCCATGGTAGCCCTAGAATAATGGGAAAGTGGGGAGAAGAGATAAGCATAAAGGACAGTTTCTCTTGATGATCTTTACCCATAAGAACCCTCAAAGGCTCTGTTTCCTGATCCACTGGTCCAGAGGTCAGCAGGGAGCCATCCACAGTTTCCATCTGTACTGGAGTAGCCTTCTTCACTGAACGTATTCCCTGTTTCAGAGCAAAGGAGACATCCATAAAATTTCCACTTGCCCCTGAGTCGATCATAGCAGAGCTAGACACCCAAGCTGAGTCAACCCAGAGTTTGATGGAAAGAAAGCAATGAGAATTGTTTTTCTTACAACTCAGCTGGGACACCGCTGAGGAAACTTGAAAAATGGCAGCGTTTACACAGTCAACGTCCTCAGAGGTAACGGAGTTTAAGTCCGAGAAATCAAGATCTGTTGCTGCAGATCTCTCTGGAGCCTGAGGCTCGGACCTGACAGATCCCCTCTCGCAACACTCACAATGAATGAGTGCTGCAGTAGTCTTACGAGAACGGCTGGGGCAGTTTATAATGAAGTGCCCTGACTTACCACAATAGAAACATAGATTCTCCTTAAAACGATGTTCCTTGCGTGCATCACTAACCCGTCGTTGTAAAGAGTCTACCTGCATGGGTTCAGGTTCAGGTTCCCGTGTAATCCTACTCAAAGGTTCCTTAGCTGGAGAGGAAGGTAGGAAAAGGTTAGTACGATTGCTTTCGAACCATCTCTCTTGCCTGCGTTCAGTCAGATGAGTATCAATACGGATGCAGTAGTTAATAAAGTCACCTAACGCAGTGGGAGGGTCGGCACGAGCAAGTTCATCCTTAATCAGTGGAGATAACCCCTTTCGAAAAATAGATTTTTTGGCGGAACTGTCCCAGGTGGTATCAAGGGCCCATCTCCTGAAATCCAAGGCATATTCAGCTACCGAGTGCTTACCTTGGCGCAAAGCTAACATGGCTGCTTCAGCTGTTGCACCTCGATTGGGGTCATCAAACACCTGCCCCATGGCTGAAATAAAATCATCAAGGTGATTCAAACAATCATTCTCAGTCTCAATCAGAGGGTTTGCCCACATCAAAGCCTTGTTGGTAAGCAACATAATTATAGTAAGCACCTTAGATCGTTCAGTGGGAAATTGTGAAGCATGTGCAGAAAAAAAAAGATTGCATTGATTAATAAATCCCCTGAATTTCTCACGTTCACCGCCAAAACGAAAAGGGGGCAACTTGGGAATCCCAGCACTCGGGGCTACGGCAGGAGCCTGGACTCGCCCCTCTAGAACCTCAATCCTGGCTCGCAAATCCTGGGTAGTCTGTCCAACCACTTGCAAATTGTGATTATTGAGGTCCTGTAGATTTGTAAAACGGGTCTTTATATTCTGCAAATCTGCAAGGATATTATCAGTCACTCCGCAAAGTTCCTTTATGCGGGCCTCCATTTTCCAGATCTTTTAAGACAGGATTACTGGAAGAAGAGGAGAGAAAAAAAAAAAACAATAGTGTTCACCTGTGGCAACACTGCAGAGAGAAAAAAAAATTAAGGGAACTGCTCACCTGGAATGGTTGTGAGAAGTCACAACCACTATCATCACAGAAAGTTTCAACCAGACATCTGATATCCAGAGTTACAGCAGACAAAAAAGAGAAAAGAAAGGAAAAAAAAAACAATAGTGTTTACCTGTGGTAACACTGCAAAAAGAAAAAACTTAAGGGAATTGCTCACCTGGAATGGTTGTGAGAAGTCACAACCACTGTCATCACAGAAAGTACAACCGGACGTCTGATATCCACAGTACAGCAGACACAGCCTTCCAGACCCAGCAGACACTAACGTTTTGGCTTCAGAATCTTGTAATGTATGTAGTACAGTTCATATAGCGTCTTGTGCTTGGGTGCGATGAAAACACAGGAGTCACAGGTTTGATATAGAAAAGTCCTGTATTACTTCATACAAGTTGGCAGAATAGTCACACAGTTTGCAGACACAGAAACAGGAGACACAGCAGGCCAGAGTAATCCAAGCTCAGCAATCACTCTCCAATACAGATTCAGGATCTTCTTCTCTGTTACCGTAAGTCCATGCAAACGTGGGTCTTTCAAAGAGCAGGGTTCAGAGTCCACAAGTGCTTCAGAGTTCCTCAGTAGGAATAGCTGGAGTACAAGGTCCAAGGCTTACAGGAGTCAAGTCACAGGTTCACTGCAGGCTAGATTCTGAAGCACTGATTGCTCAGCTGTGGCTGCTTAAGAAGCAAAGGAGAGAATCAGGGCGGGAACATGCAAGCTGGAAACTCCATTTTGACTGAGGGCAAGATAGCTGCAGCAAGACAGAAAGTAAAATGGCTGACGAACAAACTGAGTTTCAGGAATATATACATAGAACCTTACACAGCTTCTGAGTCCATGCAGTGTGATAGAGTGGCTTCTGGGGCACAGCGTCATGAGTTTCGAAAGCGCAATGGGTTATGTTTCTACTGTGGTGATGCCTCTCGTGCTATTTCTGTCTGCCCTAAGCGGGGAAGACGTTTTGCACGCTCAGTTGTCTTGGGTAGTGTTCAGACTAAATTTCTGTTGACTGTTACCCTGATTTGCTCCCTGTCCACATTTTCTGCTCAGGCTTTTGTTGATTCGGGAGCAGCTATTAACCTGATGGATTTTGACTTTGCTAAACGTTGTGGTTTTTCTATGATACCCCTGCGGAAGTCTATTCCCCTACTGGGCATTGATTCTACCCCTTTGGCGGAGAATAAACCCCAGTTTTCTACTCAGGTAATAATGTGGGTTGCCCCGGACCACCAAGAGAATTGTAAATTTTTGTTGTTACATAATTTACATGACATTATTGTACTGGGTTTGCCTTGGTTACAGACTCATAATCCTGTTTTGGATTGGAAATCTGTGTCTGTGGCCGGTTGGGGCTATCAATGTGTTAATGCCAACACTCCTGTTTTTTCTGCCTCTCCCCAGTCTCAGGATGTCCCTGACTATTTGGCTGATTTTTCTGATGTGTTTAGTGAGAGTAAATCTGCATCCTTGCCCCCCATAGGAGCTATGATTGCGCTATTGAATTAGTGCCTGGTAGTAAATTCCCTAAAGGTCGCCTTTTTAACTTGTCTGTACCTGAACATGACGCTATGCGGTCTTATATCAAGGAGTCATTGGAGAAGGGTCATATCAGACCATCCTCTTCACCCTTGGGCGCTGGCTTTTTCTTTGTGGCCAAGAAGGATGGTTCATTGAGGCCGTGTATTGATTATCGCCTCCTGAATAAGATCACTGTGAAATATCAATATCCGTTACCCTTGATTTCTGACCTGTTTTCCAGAGTGAAAAGTGCTAGTTGGTTTACCAAACTTGACCTCAGGGGGGCGTATAATCTTATTCGCATCAAGCACGGAGATGAATGGAAGACGGCGTTTAATACCCCAGAGGGGCATTTTGAGTACCTAGTGATGCCTTTTGGGCTTACTAATGCCCCTTCCGTCTTCCAATCCTTCATGAATGATATTTTCCGGGATTTGGTGGATAAGTTTCTGATCGTTTATTTGGACGATATTTTGATATTTTCCAATGACTGGGATTCTCCTGTGGAACATGTTCGGAGCGTATTCCGGATTTTGATAGAGAATGCTTTGTATGTTAAGGGATCGAAATGTCTCTTTGGCGTACAGAAGGTTTCGTCTGCTTTTGAAATGGACCCGGTCAAGGTTCAGGCCATTTGTGATTGGGTTCAGCCCACTTCATTGAAGGCTCTTCAGAGATTTTTGGGTTTTGCTAATTTCTACCGTAAATTTATAAGTAATTTCTCTGGTATTGTGAAGCCACTGACTGATTTGACCAAGAAGGGTTCTGATGTGGGTGAATTGGTCTCCTGAGGCAGTTTCTGCGTTTCAGGAGCTTAAGCAGAGATTCACTTCTGCTCCTGTTCTACGGCAACCTGATGTTTCTCTACCATTTCAGGTGGCGGTTGATGCTTCTGAGATTGGTGCAGGAGCTGTTTTGTCCCAAAGGGATCCGGAGACCTCTAAGATTAACCCTTGTGCCTTATTCTCCCGAAAGTTTTCCCCATCTGAACGTAATTATGATGTGGGGAATCGGGAATTATTAGCTATGAAGTGGGCGTTCGAAGAGTGGAGACATTGGTTGGAGGGAGCCAAACATCAAGTTGTGGTCCCACTGACCACAAAAACTTGATCTATCTCTAATCAGCCAAGCGATTGAATCCCAGCCAGGCCAGGTGGGCCTTGTTTTTCACGCTTTTTAACTTTGTGGTCTCCTTCCTCCCGGGTACTAAGAATATTAAGGCGGATGCTCTATCAACAGTTTCCTTGCGGATTCTATTGAGGTGACTGAGCCTACGGCCATTCTGAAGGAGGGTGTGGTTCTGTCCGCTATCTCACCTGATTTGAGACTGGCCCTGGAACAATTTCAGGGGGATAAACCTGAATGTTGCCCTGCGGGGAAATTGTATGTCCCAGACCAATGGAGAGAAAAAGTTATGTCTGAAGTCCATTGCTCCGCGTTGGCTGGTCTTCCCAGTATTTTTGGTACCAGAGACTTGGTGAGTCGGTCTTTTTGGTGGCCTACTTTATCTCGTGACGTCAGGGAGTTTGTGCAGTCCTGTGGGACTTGTTCTCGGTCCAAACCTTGCTCTCGCTCTAGTGGATTGTTAATGCCATTGCCTGTGCCCAAGAGACCATAGACTCATATCTCTATGGATTTTATTTCCGACCTCACTGTCTCTCAGAGAATGACCGTTATCTGGGTGATCTGTGATAGGTTTTCCACGATGATCCATCTTGTGCCACTGCCGAAGTTGCCATCCTCTTCCGAGTTGGTGCCCTTGTTTTTTCAGCAGGTGGTTCGGTTGCACGGCATTCCTGAGAACATTGTGTCTGACAGAGGAGTCCAATATGTTTCCAGATTTTGGAGGACATTTTGTTCCAAACTGGGATTCAGTTATCTTTCTCCTCTGCGTTTCACCCTCAGACCAATGGGCAGACGGAGAGAACAAACCAGACCTTGGAGACTTATTTGAGATGTTTTGTGTCTGCTGATCAAGATGACTGGGTCTCTTTTTTGTCTTTGGCTGAATTTGCTCTGAATAATAGGTCTAGCTCTGCCACCTTGATGTCTCCTTTTTTCTGCAATTTTGGGTTTCATCCTCGGTTTTCTTCGGGGCAGGTGGAGGCTTCTGTCTGTCCGGGTGTTGACTCTATGGTGGAGAGAATGCGGCAGATTTGGATCAAGTAGTGGATAAATTGTCTCTCTCTCAGGAGAGGGCCCAGCGGTTTGCCAACCGGCATAGGATTAATGGTCCTCGGTTTAAAGTGGATGACTTGGTTTGGTTGTCCTCAAAGAATATCCCTATGAAGGTTGCGTCTCCAAAGTTTAAGCCAAGGTTCAATGGACCTTATAGAACCTTGGAAGTCCTTAATCCAGTTTCTTTTCGTTTGGCTCTTCCAGGGACGTTTAAGATTCATAATGTCTTCCACAAATCTTTATTGAAAAGGTTTGTCGAGCCAGTGGTTCCTATGGCTGCGCCCCTGAGCCTGTTTTGGTTGAGGGCAATCTGGAGTATGAAGTGGAGAAGATATTGGATTCTCGTTTGGCTAGGCGGATACTCCAGTACTTGGTTAAGTGGAAAGGTTATGGTCAGGAGGACAATTCTTGGGTGTTTGCTTCTGACATTCATGACTGGTTTGTGCCTATCACCGAGCTCATCCTGATCGGCCTGGTGGCGCAGGTGAGGGTTCGGTGACCCCTCCTCAAGGGGGGGGTACTGTTGTGAACGTTCTGAAGACGACTTCTGAGTGGAGGCTCCCTCTGGTGGTTGCTGAGGGTATTAACCTGTATTGAATGACAAGGCTTCCGCACCTGGAAGTGAGGACTGGCAATCAGGAGAGACGGACTGGGCTGATATAAGTGAGCTGCCTTCCCATGATCCTGCCGGTGATCAATTGTTGTTTCCTGGTTCATTTGGAAGTCAGCTGGTGTCTTGCCTTCGTCTGCTACTTTCAGATAAGATATTTTCTGCTTGTTTCTATCGTGTTTGCTATTTCCATTTTTTGTCTGCACTTTTGTGGGAGGTTAGCCGGGTTCCCCTCCAGGGGGCTGTGCTACTCTCTGTTTTTCAGTAGCCACTGTTTATTTGTTCCATTGCTCTGTCCCTGCTATTTGAGTGGCTGCGGGTTAGCCGCTTGTTCACACCAGAGATCTGATTTAGCGGGTGGCGAGATCGTGTGATCTCAGCATTTTTTGAAATCAGAAGTGTTGGAAGTTTTTCTAGGGTTTTGCTGGGTTGCAGATAGCAATCTGTCCTGTCCTATCTAGGCAGTGTTTGGCCCCAGCGTTTGCTCACTTTATTTTCTGCCTGCGTTTGTATTTCGTCTTGTCTAACCGGCATTATATGTGTGGGGGCTACCTATTCCTTTGGGGCTCTACTCCGGGGCAGTTAGCTTTCCTGTTTCTATCTTTAGGTGTAGCCAGCTCTCCGGCTGTGCCGAGGCGTCTAGGTTACCATAGGTACGTCCCACGGCTGCTTCTAGTTGTGCGGTTAGTTTAGGGATCTGCAACCCATTAGTTCCCAACCTCTCTGGGTGTTCGGCTGCCTTGGCTGTTTTTTGCTCCTGTCCTCCTCAGCTACCAAATCATAACATGGTCCTTTTTGTGCTTTGCTTATGCGCTCTCTCCTATGGCGATAGACTCCTCTTCTGGTCCTCTTCTGCTTTGCTAGTTCGCCCTCTTCTACTGTGGTAGACTCCTCTTCTGGGTCTATTCTGCTTTGCTTGTGCGCCCTCTCCTACGGCGATAGTCTCCTCTTCTGTTCCTATTCTGCTTTGCTTGTGCACCCTCTCCTAGACTTCTGATCCTATTGTGATTTGATTGTATGCTCTCTCCTACAACGGTAGCCTTGTCTTCTGTTCCTCTTCTGTTATGCTTGTGCTCCCTCTCCTTTAGCCATAGCCTTCTTTTCTGGTCCTTTTCTGCTTTGCTTGTCCGCCCCCTTCTATGTGGTAGACACCTTTTTTGCTTTGCTTATGTGCTCTTTCTTATAGCGGTAGCCTCCTCTTCTGATCCATTTCTGATTTGTTTGTGCGCCCTCTCCTATTGTGGTAGCCTCCTCTTTTGGTCCTATTCTGCTTTGCTTGTTCGCCCTCTCCTGCGGTGGTATACTCCTCTTCTAGTTCTGTTCTGCATTGCTTGTGCACCTCTCTCCTATGGCGGTAGCCTCCTCTTCTAGTCCTTTTCTATTTTGGTTATGTGCCATCTCTTATGGCGGTTGCCTCTTCTTCTGGTCCTCTTCTGATTTGCTTTCATGCCCCTTCCTACGGCTATAACCTCCTCTTCTGGTCCTCTTTTGCCTTGCCTATGTGCCCACTACTTTGGTGGTGACTTCCTCTTCTGGTCCTCTCTCTTTGCTAGTGGAGATGGTCGGATAAGCCAGGTGGTGACTCTCGTGTCACCTGGCTTTGGACCCTGTATGGACTCTATGGACTGTTCTCTGTAACCTCCCTACGCTTATCGTTACCTCCTCTCTGTGTGTGTATCACAGGTGGGGTAGCGACCCTGGGAGCTCTGACATAACATCTACCATTATCCCGGCGAGTCAGCGGAAGGGTGAGACCCTGTAATGTGACCATCTGGGGTAATTGCTGGGATTGTTCTGTTTGCTATTGGGTATTGTGGTTCAATAAAGTATTGCCACACTGTGTTACCCTAACCCTGCGTTGCCTGTGTAATGTATTGCCCTCATCTAACAGGAGAGCGGGCATTAGGTGGGACGATCCCTTGTCCATGCGGTTTCAGCTAGCAGACTTGGGCGCCCGCCGACACCCCGTTTCTGCACACTTGGCAGCAGTGGGATATTACTCAGTCCGGCGGAACCGGGGGAACTGCAGGGGGCTGGTGTCCTCACACACCGTCCAGGGCTCCACAACCAGGGAGGCATACAGACAGACCCAGCAGACCATTGATGAGGCATTTACAGCAGGTTTCGGACGCTACTATGTCCAACCCCACCAACTCGGCTTTGGGAAGAAGACCGGAGTGGATATATGACCTCAACAAGAAACGAAAACTGCAGGAGATGTTCCAGCTTCACATGATTGAATGGGACTTAATCCAGGAACTATGGAATGTGGAGGAAGCCATGCATGGACCCAATGGATACCAGTTGCTACTCTTCAATTATGTGTGGAGTTTATTTTCGTAATCAGGACGTGGAATATGCTCTGAGGAAACTGGATGATAGAGTGCTTTGTGTCATAAAGGTAAGATCTCTTTCATTCATGACTGTGCATCAAGACAAGTGGACTGCTCCCCATAAGTGGAGAAGGATGATCGGAATCCTATCATGTCTGGTTAATTAAGATGGGGAAGCAATGTGAAGAAACCAGACTGTATCTTAATTACTCAGACGACTATGTTTTTGCAAACCAAGAAGAATTGACTTTTTATCTGTATATTGGCTTGTGGATTTAAGTGTTTATTTCTGTTGGGTCAAGAAGACAGACTTGCAAACTAATATACCATTTAACATACTGTGTAAGTCTATACTAGTGACTTGTACATCACGAGGAACACGGATCTATGATTCTAAGGGAAACAACCTAGGGATTTTCGGATTCGGTTGGAAGGACACAGATCTGATCCATTGATCATCGCTGAACCATGGATATGTTTGGAGAAAGCCAGGTTTGGGACCCGTTGGTCGCCTGGTTCAATGGAGATGGTCGGATAAGCCAGGTGGTGACTCTCGTGTCACCTGGCTTTGGACCCTGTATGGACTCTATGGACTGTTCTCTGTCATCTCCCTACTCTTGTCATTACCTCCTCTCTGTGTGTGTATCACAGGTGGAATAGCGACCCAGGGAGCTCTGACGTAACATCTACCGTTATCCGGCGAGTCAGCAGAAGGGTGAGGCCCTGTAATGTGACCATCTGGGGTAATTGCTGGGATTGTTCTGTTTGCTATTGGGCGTTGTGGTTCAATAAAGTATTGCCACACTGTGTTACCCTAACCCTGCGTTGTCTGTGTAGTGTTATGCCCATGTTTAACAGGAGAGCAGGTGTTGGGACGATCCCTGGTCCATGTGGTTTCGGCTAGCAGACTTGGGCGCCCGCCGACACCCCGTTTCTCCATAGGGCGTAACCAGCCCACACTGTGAGGTCATCAAGGGGGGAGACCCTTGGTTTTGGGCAAAGGTATAAAGCTCAGTGGCCCAGACAAAGGGGGGGTCTTTTGACTGGGGATATACATACCACCCTCACTGCAGAGTGCCCAATAGCCAGTACACGACAAGGCAGCCTTTCTGGTGACTACTTATCCTAGGTGAGCTGCAAGTTCCGAACCAGGACTGAAAGCGGGATTGCAAAATAGGATACCTGACACCTCCTATTCTGGTCCTTTTCTGCTTTGTGCACCCTCTCCTATGGTGGTAGACTCTTCTGGTCCTCTTATGCTTTGCTTTTGCGCTCTCTCCTATGGCAGTACCCTCTTCTTCTGGTCCCCTTCTGCTTTGCTTGTGTGCCCTCCCATATTTCAGTAGCTTCCTCTTCTGGTCCTCTTCTACTTTCCTTGTATGTCCCGTTCTACGTCTGTAGCTTCTCTTCAGGTCATCTTTTGCTTTGTTAGTGCTCCCACTTCTGTGCCGATAACCTCCTCTTCTGATCCTCTTTCGCTTTCCTTGTGCATCCTCTCTTAAGGTGGTAGCCTTTTCTTCTGTTTTTTTCCTGCTTTGCTTGTGCGCCCTCTCTTCCGGCGGAAGCCTCCTCTTCTAGTCCTCTTCTGCTTTGCTTGTGCGTCCTCTCCTAGACTCCTCTTTTAGTCTTCTTCTGCTTTGCTCGTGTGCACACTCCTATATGGGGTAGCCTCCTTTTTTGGAGCTCATGTGATTTGCTTGTGCTCCCTCTCCTACAGTGGTAGCCTTGTCTTCTGCTCCTCTTCTCTATTGCTTGTGCGCCCTAACCTATAGCGATAGCCTTCTCTTCTGGTCCTGTTGTGAACGTTCTGATGACAACTTCTGAGTGGAGGCTACCTCTGGTGGTTGCTGACGGTATTGAAGCTGTATTGAATGACAAGGCTTCCGCACCTGGAAGTGAGGACTGGGCTGATATAAGTGAGCTGCCTTCCCATGATCCTCGCCGGTGATCAATTGTTGTTTCCTGGTTCATTTGGAAGTCAGCTGGTGTCTTGCCTTTGTCTGCTACTTTCAGATAAGATATTTTCTGCTTATTTCTATCTTGTTTGCTATTTCCATTTTTTGTCTGCACTTTTGTGGGAGGTTAGTCGGGTCCCCTCTAGGGGCCTGTGCTACTCTCTGTTTTTCAGTAGCCACTGTTTATTTGTTCCATTGCTCTGTCCCTGCTATTTGAGTGGCTGCGGGTTAGCCGCTTGTTCACACCAGAGATCTGTTTTAGCGGGTGGCGAGATCATGTGATCTCAGCATTTTTTGAAATCAGAAGTGTTGGAAGTTTTTCTAGGGTTTTGCTGGGTTGCAGATAGTAAGTTTCTGTCCTGTCCTATCTAGGCAGTGTGTGGCCCCAGCGTTTGCTCACTCTATTTTCTGCCTGCTTTGTATTTCGTCTTGTCTAACAGGCATTATATGTATGGGGGCTTGTTATGATTTGGTAGCTGAGGAGTGCAGGTAAAAAAGGCAATACACCAGAGCAGTTGGAATCTATGAGATTGCAGTACCCTGACTAACCACCACAACTAGAGGCAGCCGTGGAGCGTTCCTACGTTGGTCCTAGACGCCTCGTCACAGCCTGAGAAACTAACTATACCTAAAGATAGAAAGGAAAGCTATCTGCCCCGGAGCAGATCCCCAAAGAACATAGAAAGCCCCCAAACATGTAATGGCAGTTAGACAAGAAGAAATACTGACACAGACAGAAAATAGTATGAGCAAACGTTGGGGCCCAAACTAAATAGAAAAGGATAGGAAGGGCACTTACTGCAATCCCAAAAAAACCCTGAAAAGCACCAACTCTACTAATTTCAAAAACACCTGAGATCACACGACCTCTACCACCTAAATTAGTTCTCTGGTGTAACAAAATCAAAACAGCAGCCACTGAAAAAACTGGAAAAAGCAAATGTACAAAACATCAGTGGCTGAACTAAACTGAGAGGGCAAAAGCCCCCGGAGGGGACCCTGAAGGCCCCCACAGAAGTGCAGGACAGCAAAAATCAAGCACAAAAACAAAAAGAAGAAAATGTCTTATCTGTTAGCAGGAGATGCAGACACGACACAGCAGGCTACAAAGGAAACAGGAATCAAGGATTGAGACCAGAACAATTGCTCACCGGCAACCCTTATGGGAAGGCGACTCCCTTATATAAGACCAGTCAGTAACACCTGATTCCCAATCCTCACAATCTTCACTGGACAGTCCAGTACCGCTTGTAACCACCAGAGGGAGCCTCTGCTCAGAACTCATCTCAAGTCCATTCACAACAGTACCCCCCCCTTGAGGAGGGGTCACCGAACCCTCACTTGAGCAACCAGGTCGGTCAGGATGAGTTCTATGATACGCACGGATGAGTCTCCTAGCATGGATGTCTGAAGCAAACACCCAAGAATTGTCTTTCTGACCATAACCTCTCCACTTAACCAAATACTAGAGTTTCCGTCTAGAAAAACGAGAATTCAATATTTTCTCAACCACAAACTCCATATTGCCCTCAACCAGAACATGGTCAGGAGGCAAAGCAGTAGGAACCACTGGCTCAACAAACCTCTTTAACAAGGACTTGTGGAACACGTTATGGATCTTAAATGTCCCTGGAAGAAGCAAACAGGATTAAGAATCTCCATGATCTTATAAGGTCCAATGAACCTAGGTTAAATTTAGGAGATGCCACTCTCATAGGAATATTTTTTGAGGACAACCAGACCAAGTCCCCCACTTTAAACCGAGGACCATCAGTCCTATGCCGGTTAGCAAACCGCTGGGCCCTCTCCAGAGAAAGGGACAACCTCTCTACTGCCTGGTCCCAAATCTGTTGCATACGCTCCACAACAGAGTCAACACCTGGACAGGCAGAAGCCTCCGTCTGTCCTGAAGAAAATCGAGGGTGAAACCCAGAATTACAGAAAAATGGAGACATCAAAGTGGCAGAGCTAGCCCTATTATTAAGAGCAAACTCAGCCAAAGGCAAAAAGAGACCCAGTCATCCTGATCAGCAGACACAAAGCATCTTAGATAAGTCTCCAATGTCTGGTTTGTTCTCTCAGTTTGACCATTGGTCTGAGGATGAAACGCCGAGGAGAAAGACAACTGAACACCAAGCTTAGAACAAAAGGTCCTCCAAAATCTGGAAACAAACTGGACTCCTCTGTCAGACACAATGTTCTCAGGAATGCTGTGTAAACGAACCACGTGCTGAAGAAACAAAGGCACCAATTCAGAGGAGGAAGGCAACTTAGGTAATGGCACAAGATGTATCATCTTGGAAAACCTATCACAAATCACCCAGATGATGGTCATTCTCTGAGAAACAGGGAGGTCGGAAATGAAATCCATAGAGATATGGGTCCATGGTCTCTTGGGCACAGGCAATGGCATCAACAAACCACTAGAGCGAGAGTGTAACGAATGGAAGCGGAGGCAGAGGTGGTGAAGTTCACATTCGTTTTTATTTTTTAATGTGGAACCTCGAGACCGCGGTCCGGGGGGCTCCGAAGGGGGCGTAACTAGTGAGCCCCGGGTATCCGTAGTAAGGCCCCTCGAACAGGACCAGAATGGAATACCCGGAGGACACAGGTGCTACCTCCAGTTAGACCCCGGACACGTGGCAGCTGTCCCAGAGGGACCAAAAGGGTAACAAGTATTACAGAGTCCGTGGAAAGTTCTTGACGGAGAAGGGTAAGATCCTGGTCCAGAACGGATGGTAGAAGGCTGGCTTCAGTGACCTTGTCACGGTCCACGGGTACGGATGGCTGATGGCGGAACGGGATGACACTTGCGCCAGTAATAGCCGAGATTGTCCAGATTAGCCAGATACGGGTTAGCAATGATCTGAGGAGACAAACAGTATCAGCGAAGCACAGAGACTGCAGACGCAGCGCAGACAGAACAGGCACAGAACCGGATGTAGCAATGATAGAACACGTTGCTCCGGCACTCCCCTAATGGTGGAGTGACCAGATATAGTACTGAGTGCGCAGCCATTGGATAATTAGCTATTTCAAAAGATGCACGCTGCCCCTTTAAGAGAGGCGGTGGGCGCGGCCTCGCGTCCTAAGCCGACTGTCTGGAGGCCTGCCAGCAGCGTGCCAGGAAGTGGAGAAGGACTCAGGACGCCGGAGAGCAGATGGGACAGGAGACCCCAGCCCACGCACAGACCGCCGCAGAGGGACAGCCCGAGGAACAGGTGAGTGAGCAGAACGGAGTGCAGAGGCAGCGCTGGGACCGGGTGTAACAGAGAGCAAGGCTTGGAGCGAGAGCAAGTCCCGCAGGACTGCACAAATTCCCTGACATCACGAGACAAGGTAGGCCACCAAAAGGACCGACTAACCAAGTCTCTGGTACCAAAAATTCCGGGATGACCGGCCAACGCGGAACAATGAATCTCAGACATCACACTCTTTTTCCACTGGTCCGGGACAAACAATTTCCCAACAGGGCAGCGCTCGGGCCTATCCTCCTGACACCCCTCCAGAGACAGTCTCAAATTGGGCGAGATGGCGGAAAGAACTACACCTTCTTTCAAAATAACAGAAGGATCAGAAACCTCAGGAGAGGAGAGGAAACTCCTCGAGAGGGCATCTGCCTTAAAATTCTTAGTGCCAGGAAGAAAGGAAACCACAAAATTAAAACGTGTGAAAAACAAGGCCCACCTGGCCTGTCTAGGATTAAGTCGCTTGGCAGATTCCAGATAAACCAGATTCTTATGGTCCGTAAGGACCACCACCTGATGTTTGGCTCCCTCCAGCCAATGTCTCCACTCTTCAAAAGCCCACTTCATGGCCAATAACTCCCGATTACCAACGTCATAATTACGTTCAGTAGGAGAAAATTTTCGAGAGAAAAAGGCACAAGGGTTACTTTTAGAGGTCTCTGGATCTCTTTGGGACAAAACGGCACCTGCCCCAATTTCAGAGGCATCAACCTCCACCTGAAATGGCAGAGAAACATCAGGCTGCCGTAGAACAGGAGCAGAAGTGAATCTCTGCTTAAGTTCCTGAAATGCAGAGACTGCCTCAGGAGGCCAATTCACCACATCAGAACCCTTTTTGGTCAAATCAGTTAATGGTTTAACAATAACCGAGAAATTACCAATAAATTTACGATAAAAATTGGCAAAACCCAAAAATCTTTGAAGAGCCTTTAATGAAGTAGGTTGGACCCAATCACAGATGGCCTGAACCTTGACCGGGTCCATTTCAATAACAGATGGGGACAAAATGAATCCCAAAAATGAGATCCTCTGTACGCCAGAAAGACACTTTGATCCCTTCACATACAGAGCATTCTCTCTCAAAATCTGGAATACAGTTCGAACATGTTTCACATGAGAGTCCCAGTCATTAGAAAAAATCAAGATATCATACAAATAAACAATCAGAAATTTATCCACAAAATCCCTGAAAATGTCATTCATGAAGGACTGGAAGACAGAAGGAGCATTAGTGAGCCCAAAGGGCATCACAAGGTACTCAAAATGCCCCTCAGGGGTGTTAAATGCCGTCTTCCATTCATCCCCGTGCTTAATGCGAATAAGGTTATATGCCCCCCTGAGGTCAAGCTTGGTAAACCAAGTAGCGTCTTTCACCCTGGAAAACAGGTCAGAAATCAAGGGTAACGGATATTGATATTTCACAGTAATATTGTTCAAAAGACGATAATCAATACACGGCCTTAATGAACCATCCTTTTTGGCCACAAAGAAAAAACCGGCACCTAAGGGTGAAGAGGATGGTCTGATATGACCCTTCTCCAATGACTCCTTGATATAAGACCGCATAGCGTCATGTTCAGGTACAAACAAGTTAAAAAGGCGACCTTTAGGGAATTTACTACCAGGCACTAATTCAATAGCGCAGTCATAGCTCCTATGGGGGGCAAGGATGCAGATTTACTTTCGCTAAACACATCAGAAAAATCAATCAAAAGTCAGGAACATCCTCAGCCTGGGGGGAGGCAGAAAAAACAGGAGTGTTGGTATTAACACATTGGCAGCCCCAACTGGTTACAGACACAGATTTCCAATCCAAAACAGGATTATGAGACTGTAACCAAGGGAAACCCAGCACGATAATGTCATGCAGATTATACAGAACCAAAAATTTGCAGCTCTCCTGATGATCAGGTTCAACCCTCATTATCACCTGAGTAGAGAACTGAGGTTTATTCTCAGCCAAAGGGGTAGAATTGATCCCCAGTAGGGGAATAGACTTCTGTAGGGGTATCAAGGGAAACCCACAACGTTTAGCGAAATCAAAATCCATCAGGTTAATAGCTGCTCCCGAATCAACAAAAGCCTGAGCAGAAAATGAGGACAGAGAGCATATCAGAGTAACAGTTAATAAAAACTTAGTCTGAACACTACCCAAGACAACTGAGCGTGCAAAACGTCTTCCCCGCTTAGGGCAGACTGAAATAGCATGAGAGGCATCACCACAGTAGAAACATAACCCATTGCGCTTTCGAAACTCATGACGCTGTGCCCCAGAAACCACTCTATCACACTGCATGGGTTCAGAAGCAGGTTCACAAGGCAACACTATTCCACGCATACCTCTCCGCTCACGCAAACGTCTGTCAATTTGAATCGCTAATGACTTAGAATCATTGAGACCAGAGGGGACAGGGAATCCCACCATAACATCCTTTACATTATCTGACAGACCCTTCCGAAAAAGGGCTGCCAAAGCGTCGTCATTCCATTTGGTCAGGACTGCCCACCTGCGGAATCTCTGACAGTATAACTCAGCGTCATCAAGCCCCTGATTTAATGCCAACAAGGCATTTTCAGCTTGATCAGTGACATTAGGCTCATCGTACAATAACCCCAAGGCCTGAAAAAATGCATCAACATCACTCAAAACAGGATCCCCAGGTGTCAGGGAAAAAGCCCAATCCTGAGGATCGCCGCGCAGGAGAGAGATGACAATTTGAACCTGCTGCGCTGCGTTCCCTGAGGACTTAGATTTTAAGGCAAAAAACAATTTACAATTATTTTTGAAATTCAGAAACTTGGCTCGATCCCCCAAAAACAAATCTGGCATGGGAATCCTAGGTTCCACAACAGGCAACCTAGCAAGATAGGTAGCAATACTCCGAACCTCAGTGGCAAGCTGATCCACACGGCCAGACAACTGTGCAAACTCCATTGAGAGAAAAAATCCTCCCCAGCACCCAGAGATACAGAGGGAAAAAAAAAAATGCAACAAACAGAAAAATATCTGACAACTCTGACAACCTTTTTTTTTTTTTTTCTTTCGCAATATTTTTCCCTTCTGTGAGTACCATATAATTTTCAGTTTAGGCCGGTGATACTGTTATGATTTGGTAGCTGAGGAGTGCAGGTAAAAAAGGCAATACACCAGAGCAGTTGGAATCTATGAGATTGCAGTACCCTGACTAACCACCACAACTAGAGGCAGCCGTGGAGCGTTCCTACGTTGGTCCTAGACGCCTCGTCACAGCCTGAGAAACTAACTATACCTAAAGATAGAAAGAGGAAAGCTATCTGCCCCGGAGCAGATCCCCAAAGAACATAGAAAGCCCCCAAACATGTAATGGCGGTTAGACAAGAAGAAATACTGACACAGACAGAAAATAGTATGAGCAAACGCTGGGGCCCAAACTATCTAAATAGAAAAGGATAGGAAGGGCACTTACTGCAATCCCAAAAAACCCTGAAAAGCACCAACTCTACTAATTTCAAAAACACCTGAGATCACACGACCTCTACCATCTAAATTAGTTAAATCAAAACAGCAGCCACTGAAAAAACTGGAAAAAGCAAATGTACAAAACATCAGTGGCTGAACTAAACTGAGAGGGCAAAAGCCCCCGGAGGGGACCCTGAAGGCCCCCACAGAAGTGCAGGACAAAATGCAAAAATCAAGCACAAAAACAAAAAGAAGAAAATGTCTTATCTGTTAGCAGGAGATGCAGACACGACACAGCAGGCTACAAAGGAAACAGGAATCAAGGATTGAGACCAGAACAATTGCTCACCGGCAACCCTGATGGGAAGGCGACTCCCTTATATAAGACCAGTCAGTAACACCTGATTCCCAATCCTCACAATCTTCACTGGACAGTCCAGTACCGCTTGTAACCACCAGAGGGAGCCTCTGCTCAGAACTCATCTCAAGTCCATTCACAACAGGGGCTACCTATTCCTTTGGGGCTCTACTCTGGGGCAGTTAGCTTTCCTGTTTCTATCTTTAGGTGTAGCTAACTGTCCGGCTGTGCCGAGGCATCAAGGTCACCGTAGGTACGTCCCACGGCTGCTTCTAGTTGTGCGGTTAGTTTAGGGATCTGCAACCCATTAGTTCCCAACCTCTCAGGGTGTTCGGCTGCCTTGGCTGTTTTTTGCTCTTGTCCTTCTCAGCTACCAAATCATAGCAGAATCACCGGCCTTACTGAAAATTCTATGGTACTCAACAGAAGGGAAAAATAGTAAAAAAAAAATTGTCAGAATTTTTTATATATTTATTCCTCTTTTTCTCTGGGGGCTGAGGAGGAGTTTTTTTTTTCCTCCAATGGAAATCAAGCATTTGTCCGATCGTGTGGAGCAGCTTGCTGCTGAAGTTCGGAGTATTGCTATCTATCTCACTCGGTCGCCTGCTGTAGAACCTAGGATTCCTACTCCAGATTTGTTTTTGGGGGATCGGTCTAAATTTTTGAATTTTAAAAATAGCTGTAAGTTGTTTTTTGCTTTGAAGCCTAAGTCCTCAGGTAACGCAGCACAGCAGGTTCAAATTGTCATCTCTCTCCTGCGCGGCGATCCTCAGGATTGGGCTTTTTCCCTGACACCTGGGGATCCTGTTTTGAGCAATGTTGATGCATTTTTTCTGGCTCTGGGGTTATTGTACGATGAGCCTAATGTCACTGATCAAGCTGAAAAAGCCTTGTTGGCATTAAATCAGGGGCTTGAGGACGCTGAGTTGTACTGTCAGAAATTCCGAAAGTGGGCAGTCCTTACTAAATGGAATGATGATGCTTTGGCAGCCCTTTTTCGGAAGGGTCTGTCAGAGAATGTAAAAGATGTTATGGTGAGATTCCCTGCTCCCTCTGGTCTCAATGATTCTATGTCATTAGCGATTCAAATTGACAGACGTTTGCGTGAGCGTAGAGGTATGCGTGGAATAGTGTTGCCTTGTGAACCAGCTTCTGAGTCCATGCAGTGTGATAGAGTGGCTTCTGGGGCACAGCGTCATGAGTTTCGAAAGCGCAATGGGTTATGTTTCTACTGTGGTGATGCCTCTCATGCTATTTCTGTCTGCCCTAAGCGGGGAAGACGTTTTGCACGCTCAGTTGTCTTGGGTAGTGTTCAGACTAAATTTCTGTTGACTGCTTACCCTGATTTGCTCCCTGTCCACATTTTCTGCTCAGCTTTTGTTGATTCGGGAGCAGCTATTAACCTGATGGATTTTGACTTTGCTAAACGTTGTGGTTTTTCTATGATACCCCTGCGGAAGTCTATTCCCCTACTGGGCATTGATTCTACCCCTTTGGCGGAGAATAAACCCCAGTTTTCTACTCAGGTAATAATGCGGGTTGCCCCGGACCACCAAGAGAATTGTAAATTTTTGTTGTTACATAATTTACATGACATTATTGTACTGGGTTTCCCTTGGTTACAGACTCATAATCCTGTTTTTGGATTGGAAATCTGTGTCTGTGGCCGGTTGGGGCTATCAATGTGTTAATGCCAACACTCCTGTTTTTTCTGCCTCTCCCCAGTCTCAGGATGTCCCTGACTATTTGGCTGATTTTTCTGATGTGTTTAGTGAGAGTAAATCTGCATCCTTGCCCCCCCATAGGAGCTATGATTGCGCTATTGAATTAGTGCCTGGTAGTAAATTCCCTAAAGGTCGCCTTTTTAACTTGTCTGTACCTGAACATGACGCTATGCGGTCTTATATCAAGGAGTCATTGGAGAAGGGTCATATCAGACCATCCTCTTCACCCTTGGGCGCCGGCTTTTTCTTTGTGGCCAAGAAGGATGGTTTATTGAGGCCGTGTATTGATTATCGCCTCCTGAATAAGATCACTGTGAAATATCAATATCCGTTACCCTTGATTTCTGACCTGTTTTCAAGAGTGAAAAGTGCTAGTTGGTTTACCAAACTTGACCTCAGGAGGGCGTATAATCTTATTCGCATCAAGCACGGAGATGAATGGAAGACGGCGTTTAATACCCCAGAGGGGCATTTTGAGTACCTAGTGATGCCTTTTGGGCTTACTAATGCCCCTTCCGTCTTCCAATCCTTCATGAATGATATTTTCCGGGATTTGGTGGATAAGTTTCTGATCGTTTATTTGGACGATATTTTGATATTTTCCAATGACTGGGATTCTCCTGTGGAACATGTTCGGAGCGTATTCCGGATTTTGAGAGAGAATGCTTTGTATGTTAAGGGATCGAAATGTCTCTTTGGCGTACAGAAGGTTTCGTCTGCTTTTGAAATGGACCCGGTCAAGGTTCAGGCCATTTGTGATTGGGTTCAGCCCACTTCATTGAAGGCTCTTCAGAGATTTTTGGGTTTTGCTAATTTCTACCGTAAATTTATAAGTAATTTCTCTGGTATTGTGAAGCCACTGACTGATTTGACCAAGAAGGGTTCTGATGTGGTGAATTGGTCTCCTGAGGCAGTTTCTGCGTTTCAGGAGCTTAAGCAGAGATTCACTTCTGCTCCTGTTCTACGGCAACCTGATGTTTCTCTACCATTTCAGGTGGAGGTTGATGCTTCTGAGATTGGTGCAGGAGCCGTTTTGTCCCAAAGGGATCCGGAGACCTCTAAGATTAACCCTTGTGCCTTATTCTCCCGAAAGTTTTCCTCATCTGAACGTAATTATGATGTGGGGAATCGGGAATTATTGGCTATGAAGTGGGCGTTCGAAGAGTGGAGACATTGGTTGGAGGGAGCCAAACATCAAGTTGTGATCCCACTGACCACAAAAACTTGATCTATCTCGAATCAGCCAAGCGATTGAATCCCAGACAGGCCAGGTGGGCCTTGTTTTTCACGCTTTTTAACTTTGTGGTCTCCTTCCTCCCGGGTACTAAGAATATTAAGGCGGATGCTCTATCTAACAGTTTCCTTGCGGATTCTATTGAGGTGACTGAGCCTACGGCCATTCTGAAGGAGGGTGTGGTTCTGTCCGCTATCTCACCTGATTTGAGATTGGCCCTGGAACAATTTCAGGGGATAAACCTGAATGTTGCCCTGCGGGGAAATTTGTATGTCCCAGACCAATGGAGAGAAAAAGTTATGTCTGAAGTCCATTGCTCCGCGTTGGCTGGTCTTCCCAGTATTTTTGGTACCAGAGACTTGGTGAGTCGGTCTTTTTGGTGGCCTACTTTATCTCGTGACGTCAGGGAGTTTGTGCAGTCCTGTGGGACTTGTTCTCGGTCCAAACCTTGCTCTCGCTCTAGTGGATTGTTAATGCCATTGCCTGTGCCCAAGAGACCATAGACTCATATCTCTATGGATTTTATTTCCGACCTCACTGTCTCTCAGAGAATGACCGTTATCTGGGTGATCTGTGATAGGTTTTCCACGATGATCCATCTTGTGCCACTGCCGAAGTTGCCATCCTCTTCCGAGTTGGTGCCCTTGTTTTTTCAGCAGGTGGTTCGGTTGCACGGCATTCCTGAGAACATTGTGTCTGACAGAGGAGTCCAATATGTTTCCAGATTTTGGAGGACATTTTGTTCCAAACTGGGAGTTCAGTTATCTTTCTCCTCTGCGTTTCACCCTCAGACCAATGGGCAGACGGAGAGAACAAACCAGACCTTGGAGACTTATTTGAGATGTTTTGTGTCTGCTGATCAAGATGACTGGGTCTCTTTTTTGTCTTTGGCTGAATTTGCTCTGAATAATAGGTCTAGCTCTGCCACCTTGATGTCTCCTTTTTTCTGCAATTTTGGGTTTCATCCTCGGTTTTCTTCGGGGCAGGTGGAGGCTTCTGTCTGTCCGGGTGTTGACTCTATGGTGGAGAGAATGCGGCAGATTTGGGATCAAGTAGTGGATAAATTGTCTCTCTCTCAGGAGAGGGCCCAGCGGTTTGCCAACCGGCATAGGATTAATGGTCCTCGGTTTAAAGTGGATGACTTGGTTTGGTTGTCCTCAAAGAATATCCCTATGAAGGTTGCATCTCCAAAGTTTAAGCCAAGGTTCAATGGACCTTATAGGACCTTGGAAGTCCTTAATCCAGTTTCTTTTCGTTTGGCTCTTCCAGGGACGTTTAAGATTCATAATGTCTTCCACAAATCTTTATTGAAAAGGTTTGTCGAGCCAGTGGTTCCTATGGCTGCGCCCCCTGAGCCTGTTTTGGTTGAGGGCAATCTGGAGTATGAAGTGGAGAAGATATTGGATTCTCGTTTGGCTAGGCGATACTCCAGTACTTGGTTAAGTGGAAAGGTTATGGTCAGGAGGACAATTCTTGGGTGTTTGCTTCTGACATTCATGACTGGTTTGTGCCTATCACCAAGCTCATCCTGATCGGCCTGGTGGCGCAGGTGAGGGTTCGGTGACCCCTCAAGGGGGGGGTACTGTTGTGAACGTTCTGAAGAGACTTCTGAGCGGAGGCTCCCTCTGGTGGTTGCTGACGGTATTGAACCTGTATTGAATGACAAGGCTTCCGCACCTGGAAGTGAGGACTGGCAATCAGGAGAGACGGACTGGGCTGATATAAGTGAGCTGCCTTCCCATGATCCTCGCCGGTGATCAATTGTTGTTTCCTGGTTCATTTGGAAGTCAGCTGGTGTCTTGCCTTCGTCTGCTACTTTCAGATAAGATATTTTCTGCTTGTTTCTATCATGTTTGCTATTTCCATTTTTTGTCTGCACTTTTGTGGGAGGTTAGCCGGGTTCCCATCCAGGGGGCTGTGCTACTCTCTGTTTTTCAGTAGCCACTGTTTATTTGTTCCATTGCTCTGTCCCTGCTATTTGAGTGGCTGCGGGTTAGCCGCTTGTTCAAACCAGAGATCTGATTTAGCGGGTGGCGAGATTGTGTGATCTCAGCATTTTTTGAAATCAGAAGTGTTGGAAGTTTTTCTAGGGTTTTGCTGGGTTGCAGATAGCATTCTGTCCTGTCCTATCTAGGCAGTGTTTGGCCCCAGTGTTTGCTCACTTTATTTTCTGCCTGCGTTTGTATTTCGTCTTGTCTAACCGGCATTATATGTGTGGGGGCTACCTATTCCTTTGGGGCTCTACTCCGGGGCAGTTAGCTTTCCTGTTTCTATCTTTAGGTGTAGCCAGCTCTCCGGCTGTGCCGAGGCGTCTAGGTTACCGTAGGTACGTCCCACGGCTGCTTCTAGTTGTGCGGTTAGTTTAGGGATCTGCAACCCATTAGTTCCCAACCTCTCTGGGTGTTCGGCTGCCTTGGCTGTTTTTTGCTCCTGTCCTCCTTAGCTACCAAATCATAACATGGTCCTTTTTGTGCTTTGCTTATGCGCTCTCTCCTATGGCGATAGACTCCTCTTCTGGTCCTCTTCTGCTTTGCTAGTTCGCCCTCTCTACTGTGGAGACTCCTCTTCTGGTCTATTCGCTTTGCTTGTGGCCTCTCCTACGCGATAGCTCCTCTTCTGTTCCTATTCTGCTTTGCTTGTGCTCCCTCTCCCAGACTTCTGATCCTATTGTGATTTGATTGTATGCTCTCTCCTACAACGGTAGCCTTGTCTTCTGCTCCTCTTCTGTTATGCTTGTGCTCCCTCTCCTTTAGCCATAGCCTTCTATTCTGGTCCTTTTCTGCTTTGCTTGTCCGCCCCCTTCTATGTGGTAGCCACCTTTTTTGCTTTGCTTATGTGCTCTTTCTTATAGCGGTAGCCTCCTCTTCTGATCCATTTCTGATTTGTTTGTGCGCCCTCTCCTATTGTGGTAGCCTCCTCTTTTGGTCCTATTCTGCTTTGCTTGTTCGCCCTCTCCTGCGGTGGTATACTCCTCTTCTAGTTCTGTTCTGCATTGTCCTTTTCTATTTTGGTTATGTGCCATTTCTTATGGCGGTTGCCTCTTCTTCTGGTCCTCTTCTGATTTGCTTTCATGCCCCTTCCTACGGCTATAACCTCCTCTTCTGGTCCTCTTTTGCCTTGCCTATGTGCCCACTACTTTGGTGGTGACTTCCTCTTCTGGTCCTCTCTCTTTGCTAGTTCTCCCCCTCCTACGCTTTCCGCTTTCTCCTACAGCAGTAACCTCCTCTTCTAGTCCTTTTCTGCTTTGTTTGTGGTTCCTCTCCTAACATCCTCTTCTGGTCCTCTTCTGTTTTCCTTGTGCTCCCTCTCATATGGTGGTAGCCTCCTCTTCTAGACTTCTGATCCTATTGTGATTTGATTGTATGCGCTCTCCTACAACGGTAGCCTTGTCTTCTGCTCCTCTTCTGTTATGCTTGTGCTCCCTCTCCTTTAGCGATAGCCTTCTCTTCTCGTCCTTTTCTGCTGCAGCATCTTTTTTTGGTCCTCCTCTGCTTTCCTTGTGCGCTCTCTCCTATGGAGGTAGCCTCATCTTCTGGTCCTCTTCTGCTTTGCTTGTGCGCCACCGCGTATGGCAGTATCTTCCTCTGCTGGTCCTCTTCAGCTTTGCTTGTACACCCTCTTCTTGTTCTCTTACGTATTCCTTGTGCACCGTCTACCATGGCGGTATCCTCTTTTGTACCTCTTCTGCTTTGCTTGTACGCCCTCTCCTATAGCCGTAGCCTTCTCTTCTGGTCCTTTTCTGCTTTGCTTGTGCGCACTCTTCTATGGCGGTTGCCTCCCCTTCTGGCCCTCGCAAGCTTTGCTTGTTCACCTCCTATGGTAGTAGCCTCCTAGTCTGGTCCTTTTCTGCTTTGTTTCTGTGCTCTTTCCTACTGCGGTAGCCTCCTCTTCTGGTCTTCTTCTGCTTTGCTTGTGTGTCCTCTCCTATGGCGGTAACCTCCTCTTCTGGTCCCCTTCTGCTTTGCTTGGGCACCCTCTCCTTTAGAGGTAGACTCAGCTTCTGGTCCTCTTCTGCTTTGCTTGTTCGCCTTCTCCTATGGCTGTAGCCTCCTCTTCTGGTCCTCTTCTGCTTTGCTTGTTCACCCTCTCATATGGCTGTAGCTTCCTCTTCTGGTCCTCTTCTGCTTTGCTTGTGCACCCTTTCCTATGGCGGTAGTCTCCTTCTGGTCTTCTGCTTTGCTACTAAACCCTCCCATATGGCGTTAGCCTCCTCTTCTGGTCCTCTTCTGCTTTGTATGTGATCTGTCTCCTATGGTGTTAGCCTCCTCTTCTACGTTACTTGTGCTCCATCTCCAGTTGCTGTAGCCTCCACTTCTTGTCCTGTTTTGCTTTGCTTGGGTGCTTTCTCCTATGGCAGTATCCTCCTCTTCTAGTCCTGTTTTGCTTTGCTTGTGTGCCCTTTCCTATGGCAGTAGCCTCCTCTACTGTTTATCTACTATGTGGCTTGTGCTCCCTCTGCTATGGCGGTTGCCTCCTCTTCTGCTCCTCTTTTGCCTTATTTATGTGCCCTCTTGTAAAGCAGTAGCCTCCTCTTTTGCTCCTCTTCTGCTTTGTTTGTGCGCTGTCTCCTACGGTGATAACCTTCTCCTCTGGTTCGATTCTTCTTTGCTTGTGCACTGTCTCATAGGGCGGTAACATCCTCCTCTGGTCCTCTTCTGCATCGCTTGTGCACACTCTACTATGACAGTAGCCTCATCTTCTGTTCCTCTTATGCTTTGCTTGTGCGCCCTCTCATATGGCGGTAGCCTCCTCTTCTAATCCTCTTCTGCTTTGCTTGTGCACCCTTTCCTACGGCGGTAGCTTCCTCTTCTGGTCCTCTTCTGCTTTGTTTGTGCACCCTCTTTTATGGCGGTAGCATTATCTTCTGGTTTTCTTCTGCTGTGCTTGTGTGCCCTCTCCTACGGCAGTAGCCTCCTCGTCTGCTTTGCTTGTGAGTCCTATCCTTTGACGGTTACCTTCTCTTCTGGTCCTTATATGCTTTGCTTGTGCTCCCTATCCTATGGTTGTAACCTCTTCTAGTCCTCCTCTGCTTTGCTTGGTGCCCTCTCCTATGGTGGTTACCTTCTATTCTGGTCATCTTCTGCTTTGCTTGTGCGCTCTCTCCTATGGTGGTAGCTTCATCTTCTGGTCCTCTTCTGCTTTGCTTGTGTGCTCTCAAATATGGTGGTAGCCTCCTCTTTTGGTCTTCTTCTGCTATGCATTTGCACCCTCTCCTAGGGTGGTAGCCTCCTCTTCTGGTCCTTTTCTGTGTCCTTTCCTATGGCTGTAGCGTCCTTTTCTGCTTTGCTTGTGCGCCCTTGCCTATGGCTGTAGCCTCCTCTTCAGCTTTGCTTGGGCCTACTTTTCTGGTCCTCTTCTGCTTTGCTTATGCTCCCTTTCCTATGGCGGTATCCTTCTCTTCTGGTTCCCTTCTGTTGTGCTTGTGTGCCCTCTCCTATGGCAGTAACCTCCTCCTCTGCTTTGCTTCTGCTCCCTCTCCTTTGGCTGTAACCCCCCCTTCTGGTCTATTCTGCTTTACTTGTGTGCCCTCTCCTATTGCTGTAGCCTCTTCTTCTGTTCCTCGTCTGCTTTGTATGTGTGCCCTTTCCTATGGTGGTAGCCTCCTCTTCTGGTCCTCTAATGCTTTGCTTTTGCGCCCTCCCCTATATTGGTAGTCTCCTCTTCTTGTCCTTTTCTGCTTTGCTTGTGCACCCTCTTCTACGGCAGTTGCCGCCTCTTCTGGTTCTCTTCTGCTTTGCTTTTGCACCCTCTCCTATGGTGGTAGCCTCCTCTTCTGGTCCTCGTCCGCTTTGTTTGTGTGCACTTTCCTACGGCAGTAGCCTCTTCTCCTTGTCCTCTTCTGCTTTGCTTATGCGTCCTCCCCATTGATGGTAGCCTCCTCTTCTGGTCTTCTTCTGCTTTACTTGTGTGCGCTCTCCTAATGCGGTAGCTTCCTCTTCTGCTTTGCTTGTGTGCCCTTTCCTATGGCTTTAGTCTCATCTTCTGTTCCTTTTCTGCTTTGCTTGTGCGCACTCTCCTATGGCGGGAGACTCCTCTTCTGGTCCTCTTCTGCTTTGCTTGTGCACCCTTTCCTATGGCAGTAGCTTCCTCTTCTGCTTTGCTTTTGAGCTCTCTCTCCTATAGCTGTAACCTTCTCTTCTGGTTCTCTACTGCTGTGCTTGTGTACCCTCGCCTATGGCAGTGGCCTACTTTTCTGGTCCTCTTCTGCTTTGATTTTGCGCGCTCTCCTATGGCAGTATGACAGCAGCCTCCTTTTCTGGTCCTCTACTGTTTTTCTTATGCACCCTCTCCTATGGTGGTTTCCTTCTGGTTCCCTTCAGCTGTGCTTGTGTGCCCTCTCCTATGGCAGTAGCTGTTATGTTACGGTAGCTGGGGAGTGCAGGTAAAAAAGGAAATACACCAGAGCAGTTGGAATCTATGAGATTGCAGTACCCTGACTAACCACCGCAACTAGAGGCAGCCGTGGAGCGTTCCTACGTTGGTCCTAGACGCCTCGTCACAGCCTGAGAAACTAACTACTCCTAAAGATAGAAATAGGAAAGCTATCTGCCCCGGAGCAGAACCCCAAAGATAATAGAAAGCCCCCAAACATGTAATGGCGGTTAGACAAGAGGAAATACTGACACAGAAAGAAAATAGTATGAGCAAACGCTGGGGCCCAAACTATCTAAATAGAAAAGGATAGGAAGGGTACTTACTGCAATCTCAGAAAACCCTGAAAAAACACCAACTCTACTAATTTCAAAATCACCTGAGATCACACGACCTCTACCACCTAAATTAGTTCTCTGGTGTAACAAAAACAAAACAGCAGCCACTGAAAAAAAACTGGAAAAAGCAAAAGTACAAAACACAGTGGCTGGACTAAACTGAGAGGGCAAAAGCCCCCGGAGGGGACCCTGAAGGCCCCCACAGAAGTGCAGGACAAAATGCAAAAATATAGCAAAAACACAAAATAAGAAATTGTCTTATCTGATAGCAGGAGATGCAGACACGACACAGCAGGCTACAAGGGAAACTGGAAAGAAGGATTCAGACCAGAACAATTGATCACCGGCAACCCTGATGGGAAAATGACTCCCTTATATAAGACCAATCAGTAACACCTGATTCCCAGTCCTCACAATCCTCACTAGTACCGCTTGTAACCACCAGAGGGAGCCTCTGCTCAGAACTCATCTCAAACCCATTCACAACAGTACCCCCCCCTTGAGGAGGGGTCACCGAACCCTCATTTGAGCAACCAGGTCGGTCAGGATGAGTTCTATGATACGCACGGATAAGTCTCCTAGCATGGATGTCCAAAGCAAACACCCAAGAATTGTCTTCCTGACCATAACCTCTCCATTTAACCAAATACTGGAGTCTTCGTCTAGAAAAACGAGAATCCAATATTTTCTCAACCACATACTCCAGATTGCCCTCAACCAAAACAGGGTCAGGAGGCACAGCAGCAGGAACCACTGGCTCAACAAACCTCTTCAACAAGGACTTGTGGAACACGTTATGAATCTTAAATGTCCCTGGAAGAAGCAAACGAAAAGAAACAGGATTAATAATCTCCATGATCTTATAAGGTCCAATGAACCTAGGCTTAAATTTAGGAGATGCTACTCTCATAGGAATATTCTTTGAGGACAACCAGACCAAGTCCCCCACTTTAAACCGAGGACCATCAGTCCTATGCCGGTTAGCAAACCGCTGGGCCTTCTCCTGAGAGAGGGACAACCTCTCCACTACCTGGTCCCAAATCTGCTGCATACGCTCAACAACAGAGTCAACACCTGGACAGACAGAAGCCTCCGTCTGTCCTGAAGAAAATCGAGGGTGAAACCAGAATTACAGAAAAACGGAGACATCAAAGTGGCAGAGCTAGCCCTATTATTAAGAGCAAACTCAGCCAAAGGCAAAAAAGAGACCCAGTCATCCTGATCAGCAGACACAAAGCATCTTAGATAAGTCTCCAATGTCTGGTTTGTTCTCTCAGTTTGACCATTGGTCTGAGGATGAAATGCCGAGGAGAAAGACAATTGAACACCCAGTTTAGAACAAAAAGTCCTCCAAAATCTGGAAACAAACTGGACTCCTCTGTCAGACACAATGTTCTCAGGAATGCCGTGTAAACGAACCACGTGCTGAAGGAACAACGGCACCAATTCAGAGGAGGAAGGCAACTTAGGTAATGGCACAAGATGTATCATTTTGGAAAACCTATCACAAATTACCCAGATGGTGGTCATTCTCTGAGAAACAGGAAGATCGGAAATGAAATCCATAGAGATATGGGTCCATGGTCTCTTGGGCACAGGCAATGGCATCAACAAACCACTAGAGCGAGAGCAAGGCTTGGAGCGAGAGCAAGTCCCGCAGGACTGCACAAATTCCCTGACATCGCGAGACAAGGTAGGCCACCAAAAGGACCGACTAACCAAGTCTCTGGTACCAAAAATTCCGGGATGCCCAGCCAATGCGGAACAATGAATCTCAGACATCACACTCTTTTTCCATTGGTCCGGGACAAACAATTTTCCAACAGGGCAGCGCTCGGGCCTATCCTCCTGACACCCCTCCAGAGCAAGTCTCAAATTGGGCGAGATGGCGGAAAGAACTACACCCTCCTTCAAAATAACAGAGGGATCAGATAGCTCAGGAGAGTCCGCAAGGAAACTCCTCGAGAGGGCATCCGCCTTAACATTCTTAGTGCCAGGAAGAAAGGAAACCACAAAATTAAAACGTGTGAAAAACAAGGCCCACCTGGCCTGTCTAGGATTGAGTCGCTTGGCAGATTCCAGATAGACCAGATTCTTATGGTCCGTAAGGACCACCACCTGATGTTTGGCTCCCTCCAGCCAATGTCTCCACTCTTCAAAAGCCCACTTCATGGCCAATAACTCCCGATTACCCACGTCATAATTACGTTCAGTAGGAGAAAATTTTCGAGAGAAAAAGGCACAAGGGTTACTTTTAGAGGTCTCTGGATCTTTTTGGGACAAAACGGCACCTGCCCCAATTTCAGAGGCATCAACCTCCACCTGAAATGGCAGAGAAACATCAGGCTGCCGTAGAACAGGAGCAGAAGTGAATCTCTGCTTAAGTTCCTGAAACGCAGAGACTGCCTCAGGAGGCCAATTCACCACATCAGAACCCTTTCTGGTCAAATCAGTTAATGGTTTAACAATAACCGAGAAATTACCAATAAATTTACGATAAAAATTGGCAAAACCCAAAAATCTCTGAAGAGCCTTTAATGAAGTAGGTTGGACCCAATCACAGATGGCCTGAACCTTGACCGGGTCCATTTCAATAACAGATGGGGACAAAATGAATCCCAGAAATGAGATCTTCTGTACGCCAAAAAGACACTTTGATCCCTTCACATACAGAGCATTCTCTCTCAAAATCTGGAATACAGTTCGAACATGTTTCACATGAGAGTCCCAGTCATTAGAAAAAATCAAGATATCATCCAAATAAACAATCAGAAATTTGTCCACAAAATCCCTGAAAATGTCATTCATGAAGGACTGGAAGACGGAAGGAGCATTAGTGAGCCCAAAGGGCATCACAAGGTACTCAAAGTGCCCTTCAGGGGTGTTAAATGCCGTCTTCCATTCATCCCCGTGCTTAATGCGAATAAGGTTATACGCCCCCCTGAGGTCAAGCTTGGTAAACCAAGTAGCGTTTTTCACCCTGGAAAACAGGTCAGAAATCAAGGGTAACGGGTATTGATATTTCACAGTAATATTGTTCAAGAGACGATAATCAATACACGGCCTTAATGAACCATCTTTTTTGGCCACAAAGAAAAAACCGGCACCTAAGGGTGAAGAGGATGGTCTGATATGACCCTTCTCTAATGATTCCTTGATATAAGACCGCATAGCGTCATGTTCAGGTACAGACAAGTTAAAAAGGCGACCTTTAGGGAATTTACTACCTGGCACTAATTCAATAGCGCAGTCATAGCTCCTATGGGGAGGAAGGATGCAGATTTACTTTCGCTAAACACATCAGAAAAATCAATCAAAAAGTCAGGAACATCCTCAGCCTGGGGGGAGGCAGAAAAAACAGGAGTGTTGGTATTAACACATTGGCAGCCCCAACTGGTTACAGACACAGATTTCCAATCCAAAACAGGATTATGAGACTGTAACCAAGGGAAACCCAGCACTATAATGTCATGCAGATTATATAGAACCAAAAATTTGCAGCACTCCTGGTGATCAGGTTCAACCCTCATTATCACCTGAGTAGAAAACTGGGGTTTATTTTCAGCCAAAGGGGTAGAATCGATCCCCAGTAGGGGAATAGACTTCCGTAGGGGTATCAAGGGAAACCCACAACGTTTAGCAAAATCATAATCCATCAGGTTAATAGCTGCTCCAGAATCAACGAAAGCCTGAGCAGAAAATGAGGACGAGAGACATATCAGAGTGACAGTTAATAAAAACTTAGTCTGAACACTACCCAAGACAACTGAGCGTGCAAAATGTCTTCCCCGCTTAGGGCAGACTGAAATAGCATGAGAGGCATCACCACAGTAGAAACATAACCCATCGCGCTTTCAAAACTCATGACGCTGTGCCCCAGACACCACTCTATCACACTGCATGGGTTCAGAAGCAGGTTCACAAGGCAACACCACTCCACGCATACTTCTCCGCTCACGCAAACGTCTGTCAATTTGAATCGCTAATGACATAGAATCATTGAGACCAGAGGGGACAGGGAATCCCACCATAACATCCTTTACATTATCCGACAGACCCTTCCGGAAAAGGGCCGCCAAAGCGTCGTCATTCCACTTGGTCAGGACTGCCCACCTACGGAATCTCTGACAGTATAACTCAGCGTCATCAAGCCCCTGATTTAATGCCAACAAGGCTTTTTCAGCTTGATCAGTGACATTAGGCTCATCGTACAATAACCCCAAAGCCTGAAAAAATGCATCAACATCACTCAAAACAGGATCCCCAGGTATCAGGGAAAAAGCCCAATCCTGAGGATCGCCGCGCAGGAGAGAGATGATAATTTGAACCTGCTGCGCTGCGTTTCCTGAGGACTTAGATTTTAAGGCAAGAAACAATTTACAATTATTTTTGAAATTCTGAAACTTAGCTCGATCCCCTAAAAACAAATCTGGCATGGGATCCTAGGTTCCACAACAGGCAACCTAGCAAGATAGATAGCAATACTCTGAACCTCAGTGGCAAGCTGATCCACACGGCCAGACAACTGTGCAAACTCCATTGGGAGAAAAGATCCTCCCCAGCACCCAGAGATACAGAGGGAAAAAAAAAAAAAAAATGCAACAAACAGAAAAATATCTCTGACAACTTTTCTTCCTTCAAAATATTTTTTCCCTTCTGTGAGTACCATACAATTTTTATGGCCGGTGATACTGTTTTGTTACGGTAGCTGAGGAGTGCAGGTAAAAAAGGCAATACACCAGAGCAGTTGGAATCTATGAGATTGCAGTACCCTGACTAACCACCGCAACTAGAGGCAGCCGTGGAGCGTTCCTACGTTGGTCCTAGACGCCTCGTCACAGCCTGAGAAACTAACTACACCTAAAGATAGAAATAGGAAAGCTATCTGCCCCGGAGCAGAACCCCAAAGATAATAGAAAGCCCCCAAACATGTAATGGCGGTTAGACAAGAGGAAATACTGACACAGAAAGAAAATAGTATGAGCAAACGCTGGGGCCCAAACTATCTAAATAGAAAAGGATAGGAAGGGTACTTACTGCAATCTCAGAAAACCCTGAAAAAACACCAACTCTACTAATTTCAAAATCACCTGAGATCACACGACCTCTACCACCTAAATTAGTTCTCTGGTGTAACAAAAATCAAAACAGCAGCCACTGAAAAAACTGGAAAAAGCAAAAGACAAAACACAGTGGCTGACTAAACTGAGAGGGCAAAAGCCCCCGGAGGGGACCCTGAAGGCCCCCACAGAAGTGCAGGACAAAATGCAAAAATATAGCAAAAACACAAAATAAGAAATTGTCTTATCTGATAGCAGGAGATGCAGACACGACACAGCAGGCTACAAGGGAAACTGGAAAGAAGGATTCAGACCAGAACAATTGATCACCGGCAACCCTGATGGGAAAATGACTCCCTTATATAAGACCAATCAGTAACACCTGATTCCCAGTCCTCACAATCCTCACTAGTACCGCTTGTAACCACCAGAGGGAGCCTCTGCTCAGAACTCATCTCAAACCCATTCACAACAAGTAGCCTCCTCTTCTGCTTTGCTTGTGAGCCCGCTCCTTAGGCATTAGCCTCCGTTTCTGGTCCTCTTATGCTTTGCCTGTGCTCCCTCTCCTTTGGTTGTAACCCCCTTTTCTGGTCTCTTCTGCTTTACTTGTGTGCCCTCTCCTATGGCGGTAGCTTCATCTTCTGGTCCTCTTCTGCTTTGCTTGTGCGCCCTATCCCATGGCAGTAGCCTCCTCTTCTGGTCCTCGTCTGCTTTGATTGTTCGCCCTTTCTTATGGTGGTAACCTCCTCTTCTGGTCCTATTCTTTTTTTATGCACCCTCCACTACATTGGTAGCCTCCTCTTCTGGCCCTCTTCTGCTTTGTTTGTGTGCACTTTCCTAGTGCAGTAGCCTCCTCTTTTTGTACACTTCTGCTTTGCTTATGCATCCTCCCCATTGATGGTAGCTTCCTCATCTGGTCCTCTTCTGCTTTGCTTGTGTGCTGTCTCCTATGGTGGTAGCCTCCTCTTCTGGTCCTCTTCTGCTTCTGCATCCTTTCCTTCATTGTAGCCTCCTTTTCTGCTTTGCTTGTGCGCCCTTGCCTATAGCTGTTGCCTCCTCTTCTGCTTTTCTTGGGAGCCCTCTTCTGTGGCGGTAGCCTCCTCTTCTGGCCTCTTCTGCTTTGCTTGTGCGCCCTTTCCTATGGCTTTAGCCTCTTCTGCTCCTTTTCTACTTTGCTTGTGTGCCGTCACCTATGGTGGTAACCTCCTCTTTTGGTCCTCTTTTGCTTTCCTTGTGCGCCCTCACCTATGGCGGTAGCCTCCACTTTTGATCCTCTTTTGCTTTCCTTGTGCGCCCTCACTTATGGCGGTAGCCTCCTCTTTTGGTCCTCTTCTGCTTTGATAGTGCGCCCTCTCCTATAGTGGTAGCCTCTTTTTCTGGTCCTCTTCTGTTTTGCTTGTGTGCTCTAATGGTGGTATACTATTCTTCTGGTCCTTTAATGCTTTGCTTCTGAGCCCTCTCCTATGGTGATAGACTCCTCTTCTTGTCCTCTTCTGCTTTGCTTGTGCGCCCTCTACTATAGCTGTAGCCTTCTCTTCTGGTCTTGCTCTGGTTTGCTTGTGCGCCCTCTCCTATGGTGGTTGCCTCCTCTGTTGCTTTGTTTTTGTGCCCTCTGCTACAGTGGTAGCTTCCTCTTCTGGCACTCTTCTCTTTTGCTTGTGCGCACTCTCCTATGGTGATATTCTTCTCTTCTGGTTCTCTTCTGCTGTGCTTGTGTGCCCTCTTTTTTGATAGTAGACTCCTCTTCTGCTTTGCTTGTGAGCACTTTCCTATGGTGGTAGCCTACTCTTCTGGTCATGTTATGCTTTGCTTGTGCAGGAATCATGCATCGTGGGGACTACTGTAGGGTATCATACAGTATGTGGGTTACAGTGGGGACATCACACAGTGTGGGGACCACTGTGGGGGAATCATGCAGCGTGGGAACTACTGTAGGGGTATAATACTGTATATGGGTTACAGTGGGGACATCACACAGTGTGGGGACCACTATGGGGGAATCATGCAGCGTGGGGACTACTGTAGGGTATAATACAGTATGTGGGTTACAGTGGGCACATCACACAGTGTGGGGACCACTGTGGGGGATTCATGCAGTGGGAGGACTACTGTAGGGGTATAATACAGTATGTGGGTTACAGTGGGGCATCACACAGTGTGGGGACCACTGTGGGGGAATCATGCAGCGTGGGGACTACTGTAGCGGTATAATACAGTATGTGGGTTACAGTGGGGACAATCATACAGTGTGGGGACCACTGTGGGGGAATCATGCAGTGGGGACTACTGTAGGGTATAATACAGTTGTGGGTTACAGTGGGGCATCAACAGTGTGGGGACCACTGTGGGGGAATCATGCAGCGTGGGACTACTGTAGGGTATAATACAGTATGTGGGTTACAGTGGGTGCATCACACAGTGTGGGGACCACTGTGGGGGAATCATGCAGCGTGGGAACTACTGTAGGGGTATAATACAGTATATGGGTTACAGTGGGGACATCATACAGTGTGGTGACCACTGTGGGGGAATCATGCAGTGGGAGGACTACTGTAGGGTATAATACAGTGTGTGGGTTACAGTGGGACATCACAAGTGTGGGGACCACTGTTGGGGAATCATGCACGTGGGGACTACTGTAGGGGTATAATACAGTGTGTGGGTTACAGTGGGGGCATCATACAGTGTGGGGACCACTGTGGGGGAATCATGCAGTGGGGGACTACTGTAGGGGTATAATACAGTTGTGGGTTACAGTGGGGATCACACAGTGTGGGGACCACTGTGGGGGAATCATGCAGTGGGAGGACTACTGTAGGGGTATAATACAGTGTGTGGTTACAGTGGGCATCACACAGTGTGGGGACCACTGTGGGGGAATCATGCAGCGTGGGGACTACTGTAGGGGTATAATACAGTATGTGGGTTACAGTGGGTGCATCAACAGTGTAGGGACCACTGTGGGGGAATCATGCAGTGTGGGGACTACTGTAGGGGTATCATACAGTAGTTGGGTTACAGTGGGTGCACACACAGTGTGGGGACCACTGTGGGGAATCATGCAGCGTGGGGACTACTGTAGGGGTATAATACAATGTGTGGTTACAGTGGGGGCATCACACAGTGTGGGGACCACTGTGGGGGAATCATGCAGTGGAGGACTACTGTAGGGGTATAATACAGTATGTGGGTTACAGTGGGGCATCACAAGTGTGGTGACCACTATGGGGTAATCATGCAGCGGAGGACTACTGTAGGGGTATAATACAGTGTGTGGGTTACAGTGGGGGCATCACACAGTGTGGGGACCACTGTGTGGGGAATCATGCAGGTGAGGGACTACTGTAGGGTATAATACAGTATGTGGGTTACAGTGGGTGCATCACACAGTGTAGGGACCACTGTGGGGGAATCATGCAGTGTGGGACTACTGTAGGGGTATATACAGTATATGGGTTACAGTGGGTGCATCACACAGTGTGGGGACCACTGTGGGGGAATCATGCAGTGTGAGGACTACTGTAGGGGTATAATACAATGTGTGGTTACAGTGGGGGCATCACACAGTGTGGGGACCACTGTGGGGGAATCATGCAGTGTGAGGACTACTGTAGGGGTATAATACAGTATGTGGGTTACAGTGGGGACATCACACAGTGTGGTGACCACTATGGGGTAATCATGCAGCGTGGGACTACTGTAGGGGTATAATACAGTGTGTGGGTTACAGTGGGGCATCAACAGTGTGGGGACCACTGTGGGGGAATCATGCAGTGTGGAGGACTACTGTAGGGTATAATACAGTAGTGTGGGTTACAGTGGGGTACACACAGTGTGGGGACCACTGTTGGGGAATCATGCAGGTGGGACTACTGTAGGGGTATAATACAGTATGTGGGTTACAGTGGGGGCATCATACAGTGTGGGGACCACTGTGGGGGAATCATGCAGTGGGAGGACTACTGTAGGGGTATAATACAGTGTGTGGGTTACAGTGGGGACATCACAGTGTGGGGACCACTGTGGGGGAATCATGCAGTGGGAGGACTACTGTAGGGGTATAATACAGTGTGTGGGTTACAGTGGGGGCATCACACAGTGTGGGGACCACTGTGGGGGAATCATGCAGCGTGGGGACTACTGTAGGGGTATAATACAGTATGTGGGTTACAGTGGGTGCATCACACAGTGTAGGGACCACTGTGGGGGAATCATGCAGTGTGGGGACTACTGTAGGGGTATCATACAGTATATGGGTTACAGTGGGTGCATCACACAGTGTGGGGACCACTGTGGGGGAATCATGCAGCGTGAGGACTACTGTAGGGGTATAATACAATGTGTGGGTTACAGTGGGGGCATCACACAGTGTGGGGACCACTGTGGGGGAATCATGCAGTGGGAGGACTACTGTAGGGGTATAATACAGTATGTGGGTTACAGTGGGGGCATCACACAAGTGTGGTGACCACTATGGGGTAATCATGCAGCGTGAGGACTACTGTAGGGGTATAATACAGTGTGTGGGTTACAGTGGGGGCATCACACAGTGTGGGGACCACTGTGGGGGAATCATGCAGTGTGAGGACTACTGTAAGGGTATAATACAGTATGTGGGTTACAGTGGGGGCATCACACAGTGTGGGGACCACTGTGGGGGAATCATGCAGTGTGAGGACTACTGTAGGGGTATAATACAGTATGTGGGTTACAGTGGGGACATCACACAGTGTGGGGACCACTGTGGGGGAATCATGCAGTGTGAGGACTACTGTAGGGGTATAATACAGTATGTGGGTTACAGTGTGGGTATCACACAGTGTGGGGACCACTATGGGGGAATCATGCAGTGTGAGGACTACTGTAGGGGTATAATACAGTGTGTGGGTTACAGTGGGGGCATCACACAGTGTGGGGACCACTGTGGGGGAATCATGCAGTGTGAGGACTACTGTAGGGGTATAATACAGTATGTGGGTTACAGTGGGGGCATCACACAGTGTGGGGACCACTGTGGGGGAATCATGCAGTGTGAGGACTACTGTAGGGGTATAATACAGTATATGGGTTACAGTGGGGGCATCACACAGTGTGGGGACCACTGTGGGGGAATCATGCAGTGTGAGGACTACTGTAGGGGTATAATACAGTATGTGGGTTACAGTGGGGGCATCACACAGTGTGGGGACCACTGTGGGGGAATCATGCAGTGTGCGGACTACTGTAGGGGTATCATACAGTATATGGGTTACAGTGGGGACATCACACAGTGTGGGGACCACTGTGGGGGAATCATGCAGTGTGCGGACTACTGTAGGGGTATAATACAGTATGTGGGTTACAGTCGGGGGCATCACACAGTGTGGAGACCACTGTGGGGGAATCATGCAGTGTGCGGACTACTGTAGGGGTATAATACAGTATGTGGGTTACAGTGGGGGCATCACACAGTGTGGAGACCACTGTGGGGGAATCATGCAGTGTGGGGACTACTGTAGGGATATAATACAGTATGTGGGTTACAGTGGGGACATCACACAGTGTGGGGACCACTGTGGGGGAATCATGCAGTGTGAGGACTACTGTAGGGGTATAATACAGTATGTGGGTTACAGTGGGGACATTACACAGTGTGGAGACCACTGTGGGGGAATCATGCAGTGTGCGGACTACTGTAGTGGTATAATACAGTATGTGGGTTACAGTGGGGGCATCACACAGTGTGGGGACCACTGTTGGGGAATCATGCAGTGTGAGGACTACTGTAGGGGTATAATACAGTGTGTGGGTTACAGTGGGGACATCACACAGTGTAGGGACCACTGTTGGGGAATCATGCAGCGTGGGAACTACTGTAGGGGTATCATACAGTATATGGGTTACAGTGGGGACATCACACAGTGTGGGGACCACTATGGGGGAACCATGGAGTGTGAGGACTACTGTAGGGGTATAATACAGTGTGTGGGTTACAGTGGGGGCATCAAACAGTGTGGGGACCACTGTGGGGAATCATGCAGCGTGGGGACAACTGTAGGGTATCATACAGTGTGTGGGACGCGACTGCTAATACACTGCTGCTAAGCTGCACGGACTACGTGCTGCGCTCGGCCATACAAGCAAATGCCTTAAAGCTCCACATTTATGAGATTCAGATATTCTGCGGCCTTTAACAAGTCATGGGACTGGTGGAAACGTTATTAATTTTGTCACCCATTTTTCTGATTCACCTTGTTTTAATCTATATACACTATTGAATAAAATTATTCTGAAAATAATCATCTTACAAAATTGATGTTGAGAGTTGTCATGAACTGGGGGTGTGTGGTTGTGCCCAGTTGTCAGGGATTTATTATATCCCACTTTCCAGTTCCAGTTAGGAACTGGCAGCTCTCTGGCGCCCCCCTTAACCTCAGGTCAGTCAGGGAACTACACCTAGGATAAGTAGTCGCCAGAAAGGCCGCGTTGCCGTGTACTGGCTATTGGGCACTCTGCAGTGAGGGCAGTATGTATATCCCCAGACCCAGGAGTGGGTAATACATAAAACCACCAATCCGTTATGGTCAGAATCTCCCAAATACGTTAGAACACTTTGCTGCCACCAGCTCCTCGTTCCATATTAATATCAATATCGGGTCAGGAGCCAACCATATGGTAGCGTAAATTTAGCACGGAGGACGTGGCAGTATGTTATAGAGCAAGGAAAACGAACCTAGTAGTTTTACTCCAGAAAATATAGGCAGTGTTTACAAAAATATAAAAAGATGTTACAAACGAGGCAAGATAAGAATATACACAGGCAATTACAAAATAATAGGGATTAAAACATGAAACTTACAGATCACAGTCAATGGCACGCCATGTGGAGTGGGGGGTTTCCAAAGCAAAAGATTCAGTCCACAGCATGGATGGTAAATAGCTGTCCTCCTCCAGGTACTGAACACCCTACAAAATGGCTGTTCCTGTTTTACAGTTGGCCCAGAAAATTAGGGACTTCCCTTGTGCTGACTGTTGTGAATGGGTTTGAGATGAGTTCTGAGCAGAGGCTCCCTCTGGTGGTTACAAGCGGTACTGGACTGTTCAGTGAAGATTGTGAGGACTGGGAATCAGGTGTTACTGACTGGTCTTATATAAGGGAGTCACCTTCCCATCAGGGTTGCCGGTGATCAATTGTTCTGGTCTCAATCCTTGAGTCCTGTTTCTTGTAGCCTGCTGTGTCCGTGTCTGCATCTCCTGCTAACAGATAAGACATTTTCTTCTTTTTGTTTTTGTGCTATATTTTTGCATTTTGTCCTGCACTTCTGTGGGGGCCTTCTGGGTCCCTCCGGGGGCTTTTGCCCTCTCAGTTTAGTTCAGCCACTGATGTTTGTACTTTTGCTTTTTCCAGTTTTTTCAGTGGCTGCTGTTTTGATTTTGTTACACCAGAGAACTAATTTAGGTGGAAGAGGTCGTGTGATCTCAGGTGATTTTGAAATTAGTAGAGTTGGTGCTTTTCAGGGTTTTTGGGATTGCAGTAAGTACCCTTCCTATCCTTTTCTATTTAGTTAGTTTGGGCCCCAGCGTTTGCTCATACTATTTTCTGTCTGTGTCAGTATTTCTTCTTGTCTAACCGCCATTACTTGTTTGGGGGCTTTCTATTATCTTTGGGGTTCTGCTCCGGGGCAGATAGCTTTCCTATTTCTATCTTTAGGTGTAGTTAGTTTCTCAGGCTGTGACGAGGCGTCTAGGACCAACGTAGGAACGCTCCACGGCTGCCTCTAGTTGTGGTGGTTAGTCAGGGTACTGCAATCTCATAGATTCCAACTGCTCTGGTGTATTGCCTTTTTACCTGCACTCCTCAGCTACCAAATCATAAGAGTATCACCGGCCTAAAAATTGAAAATTGTATGGTACTCACAGAAGGGAAAAATATTGTGAAAGAAAAAAAAAGGTTGTCAGAGTTGTCAGAGATATTTTTCTGTTTGTTGCATTTTTTTCCCTCTGTATCTCTGGGTGCTGGGGAGGATTTTTTCTCTCAATGGAGTTTGCACGGTTGTCTGGCCGTGTGGATCAGCTTGCCACTGAGGTTCAGGAGTATTGCTATCTATCTTGCTGGGTTGCCTGTTGTGGAACCTAGGATCCCATGCCAGATTTGTTTTTGGGGGATCGAGCTAAGTTTCAGAATTTCAAAAATAATTGTAAATTGTTTTTTGCCTTAAAATCTAAGTCCTCAGGGAACGCAGCGCAGCAGGTTCAAATTATCATCTCTCTCCTGCGCGGCGATCCTCAGGATTGGGCTTTTTCCCTGACACCTGGGGATCCTGTTTTGAGTGATGTTGATGCATTTTTTCAGGCTTTGGGGTTATTGTACATGAGCCTAATGTCACTGATCAAGCTGAAAAAGCCTTGTTGGCATTAAATCAGGGGCTTGATGACGCTGAGTTATACTGTCAGAGATTCCGTAGGTGGGCAGTCCTGACCAAATGGAATGACGACGCTTTGGCAGCCCTTTTCCGGAAGGGTCTGTCAGATAATGTAAAGGATGTTATGGTGGGATTCCCTGTCCCCTCTGGTCTCAATGATTCTATGTCATTAGCGATTCAAATTGACAGACGTTTGCGTGAGCGGAGAAGTATGCGTGGAATGGTGTTGCCTTGTGAACCAGCTTCTGAACCCATGCAGTGTGATAGAGTGGTGTCTGGGGCACAGCGTCATAAGTTTCGAAAGCGCAATGGGTTATGTTTCTACTGTGGTGATGCCTCTCATGCTATTTCAGTCTGCCCTAAGCGGGGAAGACGTTTTGCACGCTCAGTTGTCTTGGGTAGTGTTCAGACTAAGTTTTTATTAACTGTCACTCTGATATGCTCTCTGTCCTCATTTTCTGCTCAGGCTTTCGTTGATTCTGGAGCAGCTATTAACCTGATGGATTATGATTTTGCTAAACGTTGTGGGTTTCCTTGTTACCCCTACAGAAGTCTATTCCCCTACTGGGGATCGATTCTACCCCTTTGGCTAGAATAAACCCAGTTTTCTACTCAGGTGATAATGAGGGTTGAACCTGATCACCAGGAGTGCTGCAAATTTTTGGTTCTGTATAATCTGCATGACATTATCGTGCTGGGTTTCCCTTGGTTACAGTCTCATAATCCTGTTTTGGATTGGAAATCTGTGTCTGTAACCAGTTGGGGCTGCCAATGTGTTAATACCAACACTCCTGTTTTTTCTGCCTCCCCCAGGCTCAGGATGTTCCTGACTTTTTGATTGATTTTTCTGATGTGTTTAGCGAAAGTAAATCTGCATCCTTGCCTCCCCATAGGAGCTATGACTGCGCTATTGAATTAGTGCCGGTAGTAAATTCCCTAAAGGTCGCCTTTTTAACTTGTCTGTACCTGAACATGACGCTATGCGGTCTTATATCAAGGAATCATTGGAGAAGGGTCATATCAGACCATCCTCTTCACCCTTAGGTGCCGGTTTTTTCTTTGTGGCCAAAAAATATGGTTCATTAAGGCCGTGTATTGATTATCGTCTCTTGAACAATATTACTGTGAAATATCAATACCCGTTACCCTTGATTTCTGACCTGTTTTCCAGGGTGAAAAACGCTACTTGGTTTACCAAGCTTGACCTCAGGGGGGCGTATAACCTTATTCGCATTAAGCACGGGGATGAATGGAAGACGGCATTCAATACCCCTGAAGGGCATTTTGAGTACCTAGTGATGCCCTTTGGGCTCACTAATGCTCCTTCTGTCTTCCAGTCCTTCATAAATGACATTTTCAGGGATTTTGTGGACAAATTTCTGATTGTTTATTTGGATGATATCTTGATTTTTTCCAATGACTGGGACTCTCATGTGAAACATGTTCGAACTGTGTTCCAGATTTTGAGAGAGAATGCTCTGTATGTGAAGGGATCAAAGTGTCTTTTTGGCGTACAGAGGATCTCATTTCTGGGATTCATTTTGTCCCCATCTGTTATTGAAATGGACCCGGTCAAGGTTCAGGCCATCTGTGATTGGGTCCAACCTACTTCATTAAAGGCTCTTCACAGATTTTTGGGTTTTGCCAATTTTTATCGTAAATTTATTGGTAATTTCTCGGTTATTGTTAAACCATTAACTGATTTGACCAGAAAGGGTTCTGATGTGGTGAATTGGCCTCCTGAGGCAGTCTCTGCGTTTCAGGAACTTAAGCAGAGATTCACTTCTGCTCCTGTTCTACGGCAGCCTGATGTTTCTCTGCCATTTCAGGTGGAGGTTGATGCCTCTGAAATTGGGGCAGGTGCCGTTTTGTCCCAAAAAGATCCAGAGACCTCTAAAAGTAACCCTTGTGCCTTTTTCTCTCGAAAATTTTCTCCTACTGAACGTAATTATGACGTGGGTAATCGGGAGTTATTGGCCATGAAGTGGGCTTTTGAAGAGTGGAGACATTGGCTGGAGGGAGCCAAACATCAGGTGGTGGTCCTTACGGACCATAAGAATCTGGTCTATCTGGAATCTGCTAAGCGACTCAATCCTAGACAGGCCAGGTGGGCCTTGTTTTTCACACGTTTTAATTTTGTGGTTTCATTTCTTCCTGGCACTAAAAATGTTAAGGCGGATGCCCTCTCGAGGAGTTTCCTTGCGGACTCTCCTGAGTTATCTGATCCTTCTGTTATTTTGAAAGAGGGTGTAGTTCTTTCCGCTATCTCGCCCAATTTGAGACTTGCTCTGGAGGGGTGTCAGGAGGATAGGCCCGAGTGCTGCCCTGTTGGAAAATTGTTTGTCCCGGACCAGTGGAAAAAGAGTGTGATGTCTGAGATTCATTGTTCCGCATTGGCTGGGCATCCCGGAATTTTTGGTACCAGAGACTTGGTTAGTCGGTCCTTTTGGTGGCCTACCTTGTCTCGTGATGTCAGGGAATTTGTGCAGTCCTGCGGGACTTGCTCTCGCTCCAAGCCTTGCTCTCGCTCTAGTGGTTTGTTGATGCCATTGCCTGTGCCCAAGAGACCATGGACCCATATCTCTATGAATTTCATTTCCGACCTTCCTGTTTTTCAGAGAATGACCACCATCTGGGTAATTTGTGATAGGTTTTCCAAAATGATACATCTTCTGCCATTAACTAAGTTGCCTTCCTCCTCTGAATTGGTGCCGTTGTTCCTTCAGCACGTGGTTCGTTTACACGGCATTCCTGAGAACATTGTGTCTGACAGAGGAGTCCAGTTTGTTTCCAGATTTTGGAGGACTTTTTGTTCTAAACTGGGTGTTCAATTGTCTTTCTCCTCGGCATTTCATCCTCAGACCAATGGTCAAACTGAGAGAACAAACCAGACATTGGAGACTTATCTTAGATGCTTTGTGTCTGCTGATCAGGATGACTGGGTCTCTTTTTTGCCTTTGGCTGAGTTTGCTCTTAATAATAGGGCTAGCTCTGCCACTTTGATGTCTCCGTTTTTCTGTAATTCTGGGTTTCACCCTCGATTTTCTTCAGGACAGACGGAGGCTTCTGTCTGTCCAGGTGTTGACTCTGTTGTGGAGCGTATGCAACAGATTTGGGACCAGGTAGTGGAGAGGTTGTCCCTCTCTCAGGAGAAGGCCCAGCAGTTTGCTAACCGGCATAGGACTGATGGTCCTCGGTTTAAAGTGGGGGACTTGGTCTGGTTGTCCTCAAAGAATATTCCTATGAGAGTAGCATCTCCTAAATTTAAGCCTAGGTTCATTGGACCTTATAAGATCATTGAGATTCTTAATCCTGTTTCTTTTCATTTGCTTCTTCCAGGGACATTTAAGATCCATAACGTGTTCCACAAGTCCTTGTTGAAGAGGTTTGTTGAGCCAGTGGTTCCTGCTGCTGTGCCTCCTGACCCTGTTTTGGTTGAGGGCAATCTGGAGTATGTGGTTGAGAAAATATTAGATTCTCGTTTTTCTAGACGGAAACTCCAGTATTTGGTTAAGTGGAGAGGTTATGGTCAGGAAGACAATTCTTGGGTGTTTGCTTCGGACATCCATGCTAGGAGACTCATCCGTGCGTATCATAGAACTCATCCTGACCGACCTGGTTGCTCAAATGAGGGTTCGGTGACCCCTCCTCAAGGGGGGGGTACTGTTGTGAATGGGTTTGAGATGAGTTCTGAGCAGAGACTCCCTCTGGTGGTTACAAGCGGTACTGGCTGTTCAGTGAAGATTGTGAGGACTGGGAATCAGGTGTTACTGACTGGTCTTATATAAGGGAGTCACCTTCCCATCAGGGTTGCCGGTGATCAATTGTTCTGGTCTGAATCCTTCATTCCTGTTTCCCTTGTAGCCTGCTGTGTCCTGTCTGCATCTCCTGCTAACAGATAAGACATTTTCTTCTTTTTGTTTTTGTACTATATTTTTGCATTTTGTCCTGCACTTCTGTGGGGGCCTTCTGGGTCCCCTCCGGGGGCTTTTGCCCTCTCAGTTTAGTTCAGCCACTTATGTTTGTACTTTTGCTTTTTCCAGTTTTTTCAGTGGCTGCTGTTTTGATTTTGTTACACCAGAGAACTAATTTAGGTGGTAGAGGTCGTGTGATCTCAGGTGATTTTGAAATTAGTAGAGTTGGTGCTTTTCAGGGTTTTCTGGGATTGCAGTAAGTACCCTTCCTGTCCTTTTCTATTTAGTTAGTTTGGGCCCCAGCGTTTGCTCATACTATTTTCTTTCTGTGTCAGTATTTCATCTTATCTAACCGCCATTACTTGTTTGGGGGCTTTCTATTATCTTTGGGGTTCTGCTCCGGGGCAGATAGCTTTCCTATTTCTATCTTTAGGTGTAGTTAGTTTCTCAGGCTGTGACGAGGCGTCTAGGACCAACGTAGGAACGCTCCACGGCTGCCTCTAGTTGTGGTGGTTAGTCAGGGTACTGCAATCTCATAGATTCCAACTGCTCTGGTGTATTGCCTTTTTAACCTGCACTCCTCAGCTACCGAAACATAACAGCTGACTGTTATGAATGTGCTAGAGATGGTTTCTGAGCAGAGGCTCCCTCTGGTGGTTACAGACAGTACTGAACCTTTCAGCGAGGAGTGGCAAGCTGGAATCACGGACTGGTCGATATAAGGGAGGTTCCCTCCCATGATGGTTGCCGGTGATCAATTGTTCTGGTCTCAGTTGTGGTTCCTGGTTCATTTGGAAGTTTGCTGAAGTCGTGCCTGCATCTCCTGCTTTCAGATAAGATATTTTTTGCTTTTCTTTTTGTGCTTGCGTTTTGCATTGTTTTCTGCACTTTTGTGGAGGTCAGCCAGGTCCCCTCCTGGGGCCTGAGCTCCTCACAGTTTTTCTGCAGCTACTGTTATTTGCTCATTTGCTTTTTCCTGTTTTTTCAGCGGCTGTGGCTTGGTTTTTGTTCACACTGAGAACTGATTTAGTGGGTGGCGAGATCGTGTGATGTCAGTATTTTTGTAATCAGAATTGTTGGATTTTTGTAGGGTTTTCTGGGTTGCAGAAAGTAATCTCTCCTGTCCTATCCTATTTAGTCAGCTTGTGGCCCCAGCGTTTGCTCAGTCTATTTTCTGCCTATGTTTGTATTTTCATCTTGTCTAACCACCATTATATGTTTGGGGGCTTCCTATTTTCTTTGGTGATCTGCTCCGGGGCAGATAGCTTTCATCTTTCTGCCTTTAGGTGTAGTTATCACTCAGGCTGTGACGAGGCGTCTAGGAACAACGTAGGAACGCTCCATGGCTACCTCTAGTTGTGTCATTAGTTTAGGAATCTGCAACCCATCAGTTACCAACATCTCAGGTGCTCGGCTGTCCTGCTGTTGTTCCTGTCCTCCTCAGCTACCAAAACATAAAAGCATCACCGGCCATAACTGAAAATTATATGGTATTCACAGAAGGGAAAAATAGTGTGGAAAGAAAAAAAAGTTGTCAGATATATATATTTTTTTTCTGTTTGTTGCATTTTTTTCCCTCTTTTTCTCTGGGTGTTGAGGAGGATTTTTTTTTTCTCTCAATGGAGTTTGCACAGTTGTCTTGCCGTGTGGATCAGCTTGCCACTGAGGTTCGGAGTATTGCTGCCTATCTTGCTGGGTTGCCGGTTGTGGAGCCTAGGATTCCCATGCCAGATTTGTTTTTGGGGGATCGGGCTAAATTTCTGAATTTCAAAAATAACTGTAAGTTGTTTTTTGCCTTAAAGCCTAAGTCCTCAGGGAACGCAGCACAGCAGGTTCAAATTGTCATCTCTCTCCTGCGCGGCGATTCTCAGGATTGGGCTTTTTCCCTGACACCTGGGGATCCTGTTTTGAATGATATTGATGCATTTTTTCTGGCTCTGGGGTTATTGTACGATGAACCTAATGTCACTGATCAAGCTGAAAAAGCCTTGTTGGCATTAAATCAGGGGCTTGAAGACGCTGAGTTGTACTGTCAGAAATTCCGAAAGCGGGCAGTCCTGACCAAATGGAATGATGATGCTTTGGCAGCCCTTTTTCGGAAGGGGCTGTCAGAGAATGTAAAGGATGTTATGGTGGGATTCCCTGCTCCCTCTGGTCTCAATGATTTCTATGTAATTAGTGATTCAAATTGACAGACGTTTGCGTGAGCGTAGAGGTATGCGTGAGATAGTGTTGCCTTGTGAGCCAACTCCTGAGCCCATGCAGTGTGATAGAGTGGTGTCTGGGGCACAGCGTCATGAGTTTCGAAAGCGCAATGGGTTATGTTTCTACTGTGGTGACGCCTCTCATGCTATTTCAGTCTGCCCTAAGCGGGGAAGACGTTTTGCACGCTCAGTTGTCTTGGGTAGTGTTCAGACTAAATTTCTGTTGACTGTTACCCTGATTTGCTCCCTGTCCACATTTTCTGCTCAGGCTTTTGTTGATTCGGGAGCAGCTATTAACCTGATGGATTTTGACTTTGCCAAACGTTGTGGGTTTCCCATGATACCCCTGCGGAAGTCTATTCCCCTACTGGGCATTGATTCTACCCCTTTGGCGGAGAATAAACCCCAGTTTTCTACTCAGGTGATAATGAGGGTTGAACCTGATCATCAGGAGAGTTGCAAATTTCTGGTGCTGTATAATCTGCATGACATTATTGTACTAGGTTTCCCTTGGTTACAGTCTCATAATCCTGTTTTGGATTGGAAATCTGTGTCTGTGACCAGTTGGGGCTGCCAATGTGTTAATGCCGACACTCCTGTTTTTTCTGCCTCTCCCAGGCTCAGGATGTTCCTGACTATTTGACTGATTTTTCGGATGTATTTAGTGAAAGTAAATCTGCATTCTTACCTCCTCACAGGAGCTATGATTGCGCTATTGAATTAGTGCCTGGTAGTAAATTCCCTAAAGGTCGCCTTTTTAACTTGTCTGTACCTGAACACGATGCTATGCGATCTTATATCAAGGAGTCATTGGAGAAGGGTCATATCAGACCATCCTCTTCACCCTTGGGTGCCGGTTTTTTCTTTGTGGCCAAAAAGGATGGTTCATTGAGGCCGTGTATTGATTACGTCTCTTGAACAATATCACTGTGAAATATCAATATCCATTACCCTTGATTTCTGACCTGTTTTCCAGGGTGAAAAGTGCTAGTTGGTTTACCAAGCTTGACCTCAGGGGGCGTATAACCTTATTCGCATTAAGCACGGGGATGAATGGAAGACGGCGTTTAATACCCCAGAGGGGCATTTTGAGTACCTAGTGATGCCCTTTGGGCTCACTAATGCTCCTTCCGTCTTCCAATCCTTCATGAATGATATTTTCAGGGATTTTGTGGATAAATTTCTGATTGTTTATTTGGATGATATCTTAATTTTTTCCAATGACTGGGACTCTCATGTGAAACATGTTCGGACTGTGTTCCAGATTTTGAGAGAGAATGCACCGTATATGAAGGGATCAAAGTGTCTTTTTGGCGTACAGAAGGTCTCATTTCTGGGATTCATTTTGTCTCCGTCTGTTATTGAAATGGACCCGGTCAAGGTTCAGGCCATCTGTGATTGAGTCCAACCTACTACATTAAAGGCTCTTCAGAGATTTTTGGGTTTTGCCAATTTTTATCGTAAATTTATTGGTAATTTCTCCGGTATTGTTAAACCATTGACTGATTTGACCAAAAAGGGTTCTGATGTGGAGAATTGGCCTCCTGAGGCAGTCTCTGCGTTTCAGGAACTTAAGCAGAGATTCACTTCTGCTCCTGTTCTATGGCAGCCTGATGTTTCTCTACCGTTTCAGGTGGAGGTTGATGCCTCTGAAATTGGGGCAGGTGCCGTTTTATCCCAAAGAGATCCAGAGACCTCTAAGAGTAACTCTTGTGCCTTTTTCTCTCGAAAATTTTCTCCAACTGAACGTAATTATGACGTGGGTAATCGGGAGTTATTGGCCATGAAGTGGGCCTTTGAAGAGTGGAGACATTGGCTGGAAGGAGCCAAACATCAGGTGGTGGTCCTCACGGACCATAAGAATCTGGTTTATCTGGAATCAGCCAAGCGACTTAATCCTAGACAGGCCAGGTGGGCCTTGTTTTTCACACGTTTTAATTTTGAGGTTTCTTTTCTTCCTGGCACTAAGAATATTAAGGCGGATGCCCTCTCGAGGAGTTTCTTTGCGGACTCTCCTGAGTTATCTGATCCTACTGTCATTTTGAAAGAGGGTGTAGTTCTTTCCGCCATCTCGCCCAATTTGAGACTGGCCTTGGAATGGTGTCAGGAGGATAAACCTGAGCGCTGCCCTATTGGGAAATTGTTTGTCCCAGACCAGTGGAAGAAGAACGTGATGTCTGAGATTCATTGTTCCGCGTTGGCTGGTCATCCCGGGATTTTTGGTACCAGAGACTTGGTGAGTCGGTCCTTTTGGTGGCCTACTTTGTCTCGTGACGTCAGGGAATTTGTGCAGTCCTGTAGGACTTGCTCTCGCTCCAAGCCTTGCTCTCGCTCTAGTGGTTTGTTAATGCCATTACCTGTGCCCAAGAGGCCATGGACCCATATCTCTATGTATTTTATTTCTGACCTCCCTGTTTCTCAGAGAATGACCGTTATCTGGGTAATCTGTGATAGGTTTTCCAAGATGATACATCTTGTGCCATTACCTAAGTTACCTTCCTCCTCCGAATTGGTGCCTTTGTTCCTTCAGCACGTGGTTTGGCTAGATGGCATTCCGGAGAACATTGTGTCTGACAGAGGAGTCCAGTTTGTTTCCAGATTTTGGAGGACATTTTGTTCTAAACTTGGTGTTCAATTATCTTTCTCCTCTGCTCTTCATCCTCAGACCAATGGACAAACCGAGAGAACAAACCAGACCTTGGAGACTTATTTGAGATGTTTTGTGTCTGCTGATCAAGATGACTGGGTCTCTTTTTTGCCTTTGGCTGAGTTTGCTCTTAATAATAGGGCTAGCTCTGCCACCTTGATGTCTCCATTTTTCTGCAATTTTGGGTTTCACCCTCGATTTTCTTCGGGACAGGCGGAGGCTTCTGTCTGTCCGGGTGTTGACTCTGTTGTGGAGCGAATGCAGCAGATTTGGGACCAGGTAGTGGAGAGGTTGTCTCTCTCTCAGGAGAAGGCCCAACGGTTTGCCAACCGGCATAGGACTGATGGTCCTTGGTTTAAAGTGGGGGACTTGGTTTGGTTGTCCTCAAGAAATATCCCTATGAGGGTTGCATCTCCAAAGTTTAAGCCCAGGTTCATTGGACCTTATAAGATCATGGAGATTCTTAATCCTGTTTCCTTCTGTTTGCTTCTTCCAGGGACATTTAAGATCCATAACGTGTTCCACAAGTCCTTATTGAAGAGGTTTGTCGAGCCAGTGGTTCCTATGGCTGTGCCTCCTGACCCTGTTTTGGTTGAGGGCAATCTGGAGTATGTGGTTGAGAAAATATTGGATTCTCGTTTTTCTAGACAGAAACTCCAGTATTTGGTTAAGTGGAGAGGTTATGGTCAGGAGGACAATTCTTGGGTGTTTGCTTCGGACATCCATGCTAGGAGACTGATCCGTGCCTATCACCGAGCTCATCCTGATCGGCCTGGTTTCACAAGTGAGGGTTCGGTGACCCCTCCTCAAGGGGGGGTACTGTTATGAATGTGCTAGAGATGGTTTCTGAGCAGAGGCTCCCTCTGGTGGTTACAGACAGTACTGAACCTTTCAGCGAGGATTGGCAATCTGGAATGACGGACTGGTCTGATATAAGGGAGGTTCCCTCCCATGATGGTTGCCGGTGATCAATTGTTCTTGTCTCAGTTGTGGTTCCTGGTTCATTTGGAAGTTTGCTGGAGTCCTGCCTGCATCTCCTGCTTTCAGATAAGATATTTTTTGCTTTTCTTTTTGTGCTTGCTTTTTGCATTGTTTTCTGCACTTTTGTGGAGGTCAGCCAGGTCCCCTCCTGGGGCCTGAGCTCCTCACAGTTTTTCTGCAGCTACTGTTATTTGCTCATTTGCTTTTTCCTGTTTTTTCAGCGGCTGCGGCTTGGTTTTTGTTCACACTGAGTTCTGATTTAGTGGGTGGCGAGATCGTGTGATCTCAGTATTTTTGTAATCAGAATTGTTGGATTTTTGTAGGGTTTTCTGGGTTGCAGAAAGTAATCTCTCCTGTCCTATCCTATTTAGTCAGCTTGTGGCCCCAGCGTTTGCTCAGTCTATTTTCTGCCTATGTTTGTATTTTCATCTTTTCTAACCACCATTATATGTTTGGGGGCTTCCTATTTTCTTTGGTGATCTGCTCGGGGCAGATAGCTTTCATCTTTCTGCCTTTAGGTGTAGTTATCACTCAGGCTGTGACGAGGCGTCTAGGAACAACGTAGGAAGCTCCATGGCTACCTCTAGTTGTGTCATTAGTTTAGGAATCTGCAACCCATCAGTTACCAACATCTCAGGTGCTCGGCTGTCCTGCTGTTGTTCCTGTCCTCCTCAGCTACCAAAACATAAAAGCATCACCGGCCATAACTGAAAATTATATGGTATTCACAGAAGGGAAAAATAGTGTGGAAAGAAAAAAAAGTTGTCAGATATATATATTTTTTTTCTGTTTGTTGCATTTTTTTCCCTCTTTTTCTCTGGGTGTTGAGGAGGATTTTTTTTTTCTCTCAATGGAGTTTGCACAGTTGTCTTGCCGTGTGGATCAGCTTGCCACTGAGGTTCGGAGTATT